>SKCR01038790.1:0-259133 GCA_019454045.1 Zanthoxylum bungeanum | reverse complement strand
GTGCCCATTTGGGCGTGAACCTAAGGAGAGAAAATGGAGAGAGAAGAAGTTGTTGAATGATGCAAAAGGTGTAAAGCTTTTGATTATATATTTTTCCAAAATAATAATCAATTTCCATTTATTTATGTAATAAATTAAATGAATTTTGGAGCCAAAACCAAAAGTTTTCCCTCCAAAAATGCTTTTACACTTTATGTCAAATCCATCATTATTCAACATCAAGTCATCACTTTATAAATAACATGTTGTCAGTCACATCACTCAAAGTGACATGTGATTTGACGCTTGATGTGACGAATGATTTGACGCTTGATGTGACTTGCGTCGCCGCACTCGAATTCGAAATACGAATGCGCTCGCAATCACACTCGGGCTCGGGTTCGTTAATTCCAAATCAACGATTTTTCCGTCGTGTCGTAATTAGAATGATTACGCCTAGCGAATTCACTATTCACGTCGCTAACGAATTAATTATAAATTAATTCGTTCGCCTGAATTAAATCTAATTTTAATTCCAATTCCGCGTCGAATCTAATTTCATTTAATATATCAATATATTAATTTATCGATTAATTCCGAATTAATCGTTATCTCTCTCTAGACGATATTTTTCCTAGATAAATATCTCCGTAATTAATCCTAGATTAATTTTCCTCTCTTCTATATAATCCAGATTATTCAAGAGTGCGAGTTGTGCGTCATCGGTGGATTATCGGAAGCGACCCATGGATCCCCCCGATTAGCTGGCAGTAAATACGGTCAATCGGAGTATCCAAATCACGTACGTACCAAGTACTACGTTCTACCGATTTACGAGACAAGGTCGACTTCTAGCAAAGCACCAAGTCTTCCCAATTCTCCGGACATATCCATTTAAGAATATCAAAGATCTTATCAAGCGTAGTATACTAATGTATTGTGCGTATCGGCCCAGTATCGGATAGTCACGTGCTAGGGCTGGGGCTGAATAAGTGTCTACCCCATCCGAACACTATCGATGCTGGTAACTAGTCTCTATAATCGGATAGTTATTCCTGTCACAATATCCCGATTGGTTGCGCAACACTCATTAGTCACTAGTACCGTAATCCTGCGTACATCATCTCCTATGACTGAAGTGTATTCTTCCGTCTCGACATCACAAGCCCAATACCACTACAACTCTATGATAAACCCGAAGTGGTGTACGCAGAAATAACCGGTTAAAGCCTGTACCACCAAGACCAAAGTTTTACGATTATCGTATATTAGCGATGTAGTCTCATGTTAAGACTAAACACACCTACCTTGATTTTCGGCCTCCCATAGACCATAGTTGTTGGATAATATGACCCATAGCGTCACTATTTGCACAGATCATTGTGTTGCTGTAGCAAATTAACTATGTAACAAGGAAATTGCACTCTCATCATTTGTGATTAGATCACCATAGATATATAAATGAAGAGAGGTCCCTATGATTAGTTCCTGGATTGAGATGATATGAGACAGTATCAGTCCACGAAGGATTAATCATTAAATATCCCTAGCCGTAGTATTATCGAGACTGGACATCGATAATGCGGAATAGGCTAGTATTGCACTTGTGCGCGTTGTGAGGGCACAACGGCATAGTTCTCATATATATAAGTATTGGATACTTATGCAAGTGCGATAGGAGGTCGTGTTTCACCGATGGTACGGGAAACAGCTTCGCTCTGGATAGACCCCTCGGAATCCCATTGGTATTATGACTATGTGTCTATGGGAGGCCGAAATCAAGGTAGGTGTGTATAGTCTTAACCTGAGACTTACATCGCTAATGCTTACGACAATCGATATACTTTAGTTGAGGTCGTCTAGGACTGTAACTAGTTCTGTGTACGCCAATGCCGGGTATATTGAGAATCGTAGTGTATTGGATGTGATGTCAAGACGGAAGTATCACTCCAGTCATAATGGAGATGATGTCACGCAGGATACGGTATTAGTGCTCTTAAAGTGATGCGCATCCAATCGTGATATTATGACCAGGTCATGAATATCCGATTATAGAGACTAGTTACCAGACATCCGATATGTGTTTCGGACGGGGCAGACACTTATCCAGCCCCAGCCCTAGCACGTGACTATCCGATACTGGGCCGATATGCACAATACATTAGTATACTACGCTTGATACAGATCTTAATATTCTTAAATGGATATGTCCGGAGAATTGGGTAGACTTGGTGCTTTGCTAGGAGTCGACCTTGTCTCGTAAATCGGTAGAACGTAGTACTTGGTACGTACGTGATTCGGATACTCCGACGACCGTATTTACTGCCAGATTATCCGGGGATCTCATGGGTCGCTTCCCGATAATCCACCGATGACGCACAACTCGCACTCTTGAATAATCTGGGATTATAATAGAAGAGAGAGAAAATTAATCTAGGATTAATAACGGAGATATTTTATCCGGGATAAAATGTCGTCTAAAGAGAGAGAACGATTAATTTGGAATTGATCGATGAATTAATATATTCGATATATTAAATGAAATTAGATTTCGACGCGGAATTAAAATTAGATTTTAATTCGGGCAAACGAGTTAATTTAGAATTAATTCGTTAGCGACGTAAATAATAATTTCGCCAGGCGCAAATTATTTATTTAAATTCGATTGAATTAACGTCGCGACGTAAGCTCGGTATTTCGGAAATATCGAACCCGAACGCGTGAGTGCACGTGGGCCCACTTTCATTTGGAAACGTGTGGGGCCCACATGACACATGTCATGTTATGCTTAACTTTGACATGTATGTATGCTTATTTGCATCTAATGCTTTGCATGGAGATTGTGTGCATGCACAATAGTAATGCATGGAAATGAAGTGTTTGACACTCTAAGCCTTTGCATGATTTGTGTCATAAGTTTATTATTTGTTTAATGAAATTATGGCATAAATATAAATTGATTTTGGTAACAAAAATTATGGTAATACATTACACATCTTCTCTCTCATTTTCTCTCTTCCTCTCACGAAATGGACTGGTTTGAACTGGTTTTGGGCGTGAGTTAAAGGGAAGCAAAGAGTGATTCTCATGGTGAGAAATCAAGTGCTAGCACACTACAAGTCTTGCGAAGGTGGTAGGGAGGTTCGACCATGAGACGGGATCCATCCGACGAAGCTAGGAGCTCCGTTTCTCATCTCAAATTTCTGTTTTTGGAGGCAGTGGACTGCATGCAGTGGAGCTCAAAGGCAGTGCGTTTTTGGGCATCATTCGTCTCCAAATCGACATAACCGATCAATGTAAGTATTCCGCTATCTTCGTTGGTGTATTCACGCATGTTTCATGTCTTGTTTGATCTTGGGACCTTAGATAATTACAACAATGGCATCATGAGCTAATGTTGCAAGCATGAAATTTTAGGGCTTAAAATTTGGGTAAATGTTTGTTGAGCATGATTTGAATAAATTGCTTGTTTGAGTATGCTTATAACATGTTTAAATTCATTTTGGTTGGACTAATTTGATGAAAAATGATTTGGAATTATTTTCCCCAAAATTAACACCTTGGCCGAATGTATAATGATTTTTGGGATCTTGGATTTTTCATTATTAATTCATTGGATGAGTTGTAATGGAGTAGGATGATGTTAATTTAAGATTGAATTGGATTTAATTTTAAATTGAACAAAAACCCTAAATTCTATATGTTGGCCGAATGGTGCCTTTGCCCTAATGTCTTGGTGTTTTTGATTTTATGACATTGGATGTGTATGAAATCATTCGGGAAGTAATACGTTGTCGATTGTGTAATTAATCGGATTAAATTCAAATCGGACAAAATAACCTTCCTTGGCCGAGAGCATTGAAGCATGTTAATGGGTTTGATTTTTCAATTTGTGTGTTGACATGTAATAATGAATTAAGCATGATTAATTGGACTAATATGGTGTTTTAGAAATATTGATTTAGTTGATTAATCATGTAATACACTTTATTTTAATTGAATATGAAATTGGATTTGTCATATTTAATTAATTGGGCCTAATTTGGAAATTGGATTTAATATTGTAATTGGGCCTATTGGGCTTGATTTATCAAGTTTGGTTTAGGCCAAATGGATTGGATCCAATTGGGCCCAAAACCTTGACCATAAAGCCCAAATGCGACTTAATGAACCTTTAAAGTTCAATTGGGCCTAATGGGCCAAGATTGATTTATGGGCTTATGGGGTAAATCCCGGATTGGACTTTGGTTATCGGTTTGACCCGAGTTGACCAAAAGTCCACGCCTTAAGAAATCAATCAAAAGCCCATTGGACTTTAATTGAATTGACGTTGGACGTTAATCGGTCTTTGAGACGCGTTACGATTAAATTTGGAATTTAAATCGAAAAGGTTTATTAAATAAAAGTGTAATATTTAATTTGGAATTGAATAGTGAATTAGTATTAAATACATGTTAAATTAGATTTAATGATGTAGTTTAATTTAATTCATGAATTCGTACTTTAAGTACTTATTCTTAGCAAAAACGAGTTTGACTCGAACAAAATCAAATCGTTGTTTGAACATTGGATGATCACTTAATTATCAGATTAATTAATTTGATTAGATTGATTGATAGCATGCTTATGTGTGTGAATACGTGGTTGTGTTGAATGAATAATGTATATCGGATGGATATTAGTCGGGTGGGCAATTTTAGAAATTGTTGTAATAAATTCGATTTATTAAATTGGACCTGCGTGTCCAGCCTTATCACCTTCTTTCTCTTTGTATTCTCTTCTCACCTATTCCCCTCTATGTATATGAGGTTTCTTTAGAAGTGTAGTGTAACGGGTAGATAATACTAGTTGCTAGCTTGAGTGAGAAAGGGAGAGATTTGATCTAGGATCAATGTGTTAAGTATCCATCCGCATATCATTATTATTTATTTTCATACTCGCTTTATTATGTATTTAGAATGCATGTTTAAGGGTGTATGATGATGAGACCTTAACAAAGATAATTAAATTGGTAGCCAATTTGCACGCGAAAAAGCCCTCATCAAATATCATGCGTTTTTTCCTTCCATTGAGTGATTCTTACTCAAGATCCTAGATTGGCAGGGGTTGTTGGCCAAAGTCAAGCCCTTGTCCTTCAAAGATGTGTTTTAATCACGAGGCTTTGTTCCATATTGGTGTCTTGTCCAAGTTGTGGTTTGTTGGCCAAAGTCAAGACCACTTCTTGTCCAACGACATTGATTACGAAGCTTCCATGTCAATGGGTCCGCGCTTGACTGGGATCATTAGGTTTGTTGTGCCAAAGCCAAGGCCTAGTTGATTCAGAGGAAAAAGGTTAGGGTATATATTGGATATATAGGCATATATAAGATATATGTTTAGGACTTGGATGTCCACCTACTGGATCTAGGAGTTGGATTAGATCCAATTGATCTTAGAGATCTACCTAGTTAATTATCATACAATTTGTTGGCCAAAGTCAAGATTGTGTGATATTTAACGGGATCCTAGCCCACTAGGAAACACGGTTTCCCGAGTACTCGACAGAGGGTTAGAGGCTCGACGAAAAATAGTGGGAGGCAAGTATTGAATTTGCAACATTCGTTCGAATACTCGCTAAACGCGCTCATCTATTTTTTACTCGTCATATTAATCAAAAGTATTAGTTGGACTAATATTTTATGTTGTTTTAAATATATATATAGTTGGACTATATACAAACTCATTCAATATATAGTTGATTTTATAATTGGATTATAGTAATCAATATAATTGAATTAAATGATAGTTGATTTTATAATTGGATTATAGTAATCAATATTAAAATTATAGTTGATTAAATAATGGATTATTGTAATCATTATAATAAATAGTACCTTATTAAATTGATTAAATAGTTGGACTATTGAAATCAAGAAAGAATTGAAAAGTTGAATATTTAAAATATATAATCATTGGATTAAATGCTTTAAATGATTTAATTTTCAATTGGGAATTAATATATAGGTTAATTTATTTGATAAAATAACTTATTATGACTAAGCCCATTATTAAGCAAATAGTAGAGCATAAAGTCTTTGGAAGATTTATGTGATGATGACTTTAGTGCTTAATTAATATACTTATAATAAATCTATCTTTAGATTTTAAAGTATTAAAGTTGCAATTAATTGACTATTCTAGTGGAGAAAAGTCAAAGTTTGCAATTGGGCATGTAGCACAAGGTGCATATCATTTCGATATTAAAACCCCAAGGCTTGGCCAAAGGTTTGTGAAATATTGAAAAGATAATTGACATATCCCAAAGTGACTACCATTTGGATATGGAAGACACGAAGGAATTAAAGATAGGGCGAGGCTCTAACTTTAAAATATTTGTCAAAGTTATGTTTACTACTAGTATTGAAATTGGATTTTAAATACTTAGTGTGGTACATAATACATATATGTATTGACGTTCAGAATCCGCTGTGAGCTGGATACTGGCTTCAAGCCGAGATTTCTCTGCGAATTGGAAACGGGACGAAAGTCGCTGTTTCGACCGTAGATACCTAAGTTTAGGAACTACCCTTTGGGTATGTACTTAAATTAGGAAATGTTATAATGTAACTAGTTTGACTAGAGACATTATCTCTATATCAGTGTTTAATCCGATGCGGATAAAACCTTTATATTCTAGAACACTAAAGTGTTTCATTATATAAAGATGATACTGAGATAATACATTGGATGTAAATAACAGAATTTATATTTTGAATATAATAAAATCTCAAACATATAAAATGACAAATAAATAGCTTAAATTGATTTGATCAATGGAGACTTATTTGTGGCATTGTTGTCTAGGACACAATTAAACAAGACTCGTATATCCACACCTTTTAAGAGTGGGTACTAGGACTGATTTGACTATTCAAATAAGGTCTACGAATCTAGTTTATTAGGTAAATACCTAAAATACTATTTACTTGGTAATAGTAAAAGGGCCACCGATCTGTTAGCCCTATTCATGGTGAATTAAGTGGGCCCATATCTAGCTAGGCTAGATGTGAACATGAATATTTCGTGACCTTAACGGATGTAGCATCACGTTGTGGTTATGTGTTTCTTTTGAAGAACACAGATCGGAAACTTTTGAAGTTTCGACACGAAGAAAACAAAGATCGGCTATAGTGTTATTCCGCCACGGTAAGACCGAAATGGAAAATACTTAAGCAGTAAGTTTCATATATAAATGAAAGAGTACGGTGTTCTTTCATGTGAGGACTCCTCCCGAGACACGTCAGTTAGACGGTGTGTCCGAACTAAAACCGAATTTTGTTGGACATGATAAGGTTTATCACGAGTCGCTCTGAGCTACTATTTCCTTCAACAGGATATGTATTAACAGTGCAAAACTTATTTAGAATAAGGTTCCATATAAATCTGTTTGACAGATATCATATAGGATATGAACAGGGAAGAAACGAGGTTTCTCATTCCTGATAATTTGGGTATGCGAGGCATAGCGTTTGGATGATACCAAACTAAGGACCCAAATTGGATAAGTGCCAATATAGTTATCCTAAGGGAAACCTTAAGTATAGTACTTATAAATCCCACATGAGAACAATGTGATTGTTGCTCACCATGCGGTTTTTCCTGAGAGAGGAACCGATATGCAGTGGTCAGTGGGAGGATAGTGATACTCGATGAAAATCGGAGTGATACTGTTCTAGGCACGAAGTCCTTAATGGAACACAAACAGTTCATCTATGATGAAACTATACCATTAATCTTCAAATACACAAGAAACTAGTAGATCGGATAGAGTCAGAAAACAACCTAGGGTATGGGTTTCTGATCTAACCTCATAAAGATGTCAATCTTATGGAGGTGTACCATCCGACTACGTTATGAGGAAGTGATACGAGGTATCGACTCCCTGTTATGGCAAAGTGCCATGAGTCCGAAATGGATTCCATGTATAACAACTATTTTGGATACTAGTTGTTGTACCACAAGGCATTGTGCCTATGGTACATTAAACGTCTTCAAGGAAGACATACATGGAAGGCAACATACCAACGTGCAAACCTAGGTTTTGACGGAAAGGTATCGTTATCAACATTGTGTTAATAACGGTTCAACCTTTTTACCTGTTGCCATGGTAAATCCATTTTGAAGATGCTTGTTGATAACTGTATATTTCATTTATGAAATATGTCAGTTACAAATCAAAATCGCTTTCCTGAAAAGGAAACCTTTTGGAGGATGTTTACAACATCCTGACGATTTTGTATAACCGACAAACCAGGTTTGCGGGTTATTCGATCCATGTTTGGATTGATGCAAGCATAAGGTTCTTGGAACTGTCGTTTTGAAATAATCATAATGGTTTATGATTTGACTCAAAACGAAATAATTCTTGTGTATATAAGGAGGTTAGTGGGAGCGCACTGACAGTGAAATTCCCATAAAGCAATTGGTGAAAGCTTGGCTTTCATAGATATTCTTTCATAGAAATTCTCCGTAGAATTCTGGGGAGTAACAACCTTTATTCAAGGAATAAAAATCTACTGGGATAGATTTGGAGTTTGTTAACACTCTCTGGGAAATTGTACATTTAAAATGTACTTGAATTGGTGTCTCATACGCTTCGAGCATATGGAGTCACAATCGGGTCAATCCAAGTGATAGTCACTGGATTGAAGATAAAAACATCTGTTAGTATCTCTGAGAACTAAAGATGCTATCTTTTACTATGGAGAAGGAGAACTTGAAGTGACTGGGATCACTGCAGCAAGTTTCCAAACGATTAAATACTGCGGTACTATAAAGTTTGAATAACGGGACAGTGAGCTGGAAATCTTCCAAGCAAGATAACTGTTGCCGAATAAAACAACAAATGCGGATTATTGCTGCAGCAGCTGAGGCAGCAATAGAAGCCATTTGGATCGAAATAAATCTAATTAGATTAGATATAGTTCTGTTAGCAGCTGAGCTAGGCGTCAGCACAAGCTAAGGAATTAAAGGTCTCATCGACGATCCAGATATATACTTCTATATCATCTGATTCGTTCGGATCATACATCGTGGCGATGTGATGATCGTATAAATCGCGTCAAACGATAATCGAACAAATCCGCTGACGAAAACCTTTCCTCAGCAATTTGAGCGAACCTTACATAGTTCGGGTGTAGGACACTCGAGTGACTGGCTATGTGCCAAGTGGGAGATTGTTGGATAATATGACCCATAGCGTCACTATTTGCACAGATCATTGTGTTGTTGTAGCAAATTAACTATGTAACAAGGAAATTGCACTCTCATCATTTGTGATTAGATCACCATAGATATATAAATGAAGAGAGGTCCCTATGATTAGTTCCTGGATTGAGATGATATGAGACAGTATCAGTCCACGAAGGATTAATCATTAAATATCCCTAGCCGTAGTATTATCGAGACTGGACATCGATAATGCGGAATAGGCTAGTATTGCACTTGTGCGCGTTGTGAGGGCACAACGACATAGTTCTCATATATATAAGTATTGGATACTTATGCAAGTGCGATAGGAGGTCGTGTTTCACCGATGGTACGGGAAACAGCTTCGCTCTGGATAGACCCCTCGGAATCCCATTGGTATTATGACGATGTGTCTATGGGAGGCCGAAATCAAGGTAGGTGTGTATAGTCTTAACCTGAGACTTACATCGCTAATGCTTACGACAATCGATATACTTTAGTTTGGTCGTCTAGGACTGTAACCGGTTCTGTGTACGCCAATGCCGGGTATATTGAGAATCGTAGTGTATTGGATGTGATGTCAAGACGGAAGTATCACTCCAGTCATAATGGAGATGATGTCACGCAGGATACGGTATTAGTGCTCTTAAAGTGATGCGCATCCAATCGTGATATTATGACCAGGTCATGAATATCCGATTATAGAGACTAGTTACCAGACATCCGATATGTTTTTCGGACGGGGCAGACACTTATCCAGCCCCAGCCCTAGCACGTGACTATCCGATACTGGGCCGATATGCACAATACATTAGTATACTACGCTTGATACAGATCTTAATATTCTTAATGGATATGTCCGGAGAATTGGGTAGACTTGGTGCTTTGCTAGGAGTCGACCTTGTCTCGTAAATCGGTAGAACGTAGTACTTGGTACGTACGTGATTCGGATACTCCGACGACCGTATTTACTGCCAGATTATCCGGGGATCTCATGGGTCGCTTCCCGATAATCCACCGATGACGCACAACTCGCACTCTTGAATAATCTGGGATTATAATAGAAGAGAGAGAAAATTAATCTAGGATTAATAACGGAGATATTTTATCCGGGATAAAATGTCGTCTAAAGAGAGAGAACGATTAATTTGGAATTGATCGATGAATTATATATTCGATATATTAATGAAATTAGATTTCGACGCGGAATTAAAATTAGATTTTAATTCGGGCAAACGAGTTAATTTAGAATTAATTCGTTAGCGACGTAAATAATAATTTCGCCAGGCGCAATTATTTATTTAAATTCGATTGAATTAACGTCGCGACGTAAGCTCGGTATTTCGGAAATATCGAACCCGAACGCGTGAGTGCACGTGGGCCCACTTTCATTTGGAAACGTGTGGGGCCCACATGACACATGTCATGTTATGCATTAACTTTGACAATGTCTGTTATGCTTATTTGACACTCAATGCTTTGCATGGAGTTGTGTGCATTGCACTCAATAGTAATGCATGGAAATGAAGTGTTTGACTCTCTAAGCCTTTGCATGATTTGTGTCATAAGTTTATTATTTGTTTAATGAATTATGGCATAAATAAATTGATTTTGGTAAAAAATTATGGTAATACATTACACATCTTCTCTCTCATTTTCTCTCTTCCTCTCACGAAAATGGACTGGTTTTGAACTGGTTTTGGCGTGAGTTAAGGGAAGCAAAGAGTGATTCTCATGGTGAGAAATCAAGTGCTAGCACACTACAAGTCTTGCGAAGGTGGTAGGGAGGTTCGACCATGAGACGGGATCCATCCGACGAAGCTAGGAGCTCCGTTTCTCATCTCAAATTCTGTTTTTGGAGGCAGTGGACTGCATGCAGTGGAGCTCAAAGGCAGTGCGTTTTTGGGCATCATTCGTCTCCAAATCGACATAACCGATCAATGTAAGTATTCCGCTATCTTCATTGGTGTATTCACGCATGTTTTCATGTCTTGTTTGATCTTGGGACCTTAGATAATTACCAACATAAGTCATAATACCAAGGATCCGAGGGGTCTATCCAGACGAAGCTGTTTTTCCCGTACCATCGGTGAAACACGACCGTCCTATCGCACTTGGCCAATAAGTAATCCAAACTTTCTATATGAGAACTATGCCGTTGTGCCCTCACCACCACACACAGTGCAATACTAGCCTATTCTGCATTATTGATGGTCCAGTCTCGATAATACTACTACGGCTAGGGATATTTAATGTTAATCCTTCAAAGGACTGATACTGTCCTCATATCACATCTCAGTCCGGAACTAATCATAGGACCTCTCTTCATTTATATATTTATGGTGTCTAATCACAAATGATGAGAGTTTGCAAATTTCCTTTTCACATAGTTATTTGCTACACAAACACATGATCTGTGCAATAGTGACTCTATGTTCATTTTGTCCAACATGCTTAACTTTCCTGGCTTTAGGGCATAATATATTAATTTTATCAAATAAATAACTTGATTATTTTCCAAGACCATCTGAAATTTATTCCCAATTTGAAAATTACACAACAACACCATTTAAATATATTTTCCCCAGGATTATGTTTTTAATGTCAATCTTTCAATTTTGATCTTGATTTTAAGAGTCCAACTATTTAATCAACGATTTGTGGTATTATGTATTATATTGATTATTATAGTCCAACTATACAATCAAATATAATTTAAATCAATTAACCTCAATTACATTGATTACTATAATCCAATTATAAAATCAACTGTAAATCGAAATTAATTAATTCAAATATATTGATTACTATAATCCAATTATATAATCACTATAATACAGTCCAACTGCTTATTAAAACAACAATTTAAATATTAGTCCAACTAACATTTAATCAAACGATGAATAATTGTGATTGAGCGCGTATGGCGAGTAATTGAACGAATATTGAAATTCAATTCTTGCCTCCCACTATTTTTCGGCAAGCCTCTAACCCTCTATCGAGTACTCGGGAAACCGTGTTTCCTAGTGGGCTAGGATCCCGTTAAATATCACACAATCTTGACTTTGGCCAACAAATTGTATGATAATTAACTAGGTAGATCTCTAAGATCGATTGGATCCAATCCAATTCATAGATCCGGTAGGGGAACGTCCAAGTCCGAAACATATATCATATATATGCCAATACATCCATGTATTACCTAACCTTTTTTCCTCTGAATCAACTAAGCCTTGGCTTTGGCACAACAAACTTAGTGATCCCAGTCAAGCGCGACCCATTGACCATGGAAAGCTTCGTAATCAATGTCGATGGACAAGAAGTGGTCTTGACTTTGGCCAACAAACCACAACTTGGACAAGACACCGATATGGAACAAAGCTTCGTGATTCAAACACATCTTCGACAGACAAAGGCCTTGACTTTGGCCAACAACCAATGCCGTCTAGGATCTTGAGTGAGAATCACTCAATGGAAGGAAAGACGCTTAATATTGAACGAGGGTTTTTCGCGTGCAAATTGGCAACCAATTTATTATCTTTGTTAAGGTCTCATCATCATACACCCTTAAACATGCATTCTAAACACATAAACAAAAGCGCATATGAAATAAAATAATAATGATATGCGGATGGATACTTTACATTGATCCTAGATCAAATCTCTCATTTTCTCTCTCCAACTAGCACATGTATTTACTTCTACCCGTTACACTACACTTCTAAAGAAACCTCATTTACATTGAGGGGAATAGGTGAGAAGAGAATACAAAAGTAATAGAGGTGATAAGGCTGGACACACAGGTCCAATTAATAATCAAATTTATTACAGCAATTTCTAAAATTTCCCCACCCATCTAATATCCATCTGATATACATTATTCATGCATCGCAACCATGTATTCATACAAGCATCTTATCAATCAATCTAATCCAATTAATTAATCTGATAATTAGTGATCATCCAATGTTCAAACAACGATTTGATTTTTGCGCGAGTCAAACTCGTTTTGCGAATAAGTACTCAAAGTACAAATTCTTGAATTAAATTAAACTACAAAATTAAATCCAATTCAATTTGTATTTAATTCTAATTCATTATTTAATTCCAAATTAAATATTACACTTTGTTAACGAACCTTTACGACTTAAATTCCAAATTTAATCGCAACGGGTCTCTAAGCCCGATTAACATCTAATGTTTATTTAATTAAAGTCCAATGGGCTTTTAATTAATTTCCTTAAGGCGTGGACGTTTGGTCAACTCGGGTCAAACCGAATAACCAAAATCCAATCCGGGATTTACCCCATAAGCCTTTAAATTAATTTTGGCCCATTAGGCCCAATTAAATAATTAAGGTCCATTAAGTCATAATTGGACTTTTTGGATGCGGTTTTGGGCCCAATTGGATCCAACCAAATTAGCCTAAACCTAACTTGGTACAACCAAGCCCAAAAGCCCAATTACAACCTTTAAGGCCCATTTCCAAAAGCAAGCCCAAATTAATTAACTTATAAAATTCCAAATTCCATAATTAATTAACCTAAGTGTAATACACAATTAATCACCCAATTAATATTTCTAAAACATCAATTAGCATAATTAATCATGCACTTTAACAACACATAGTGTCCAACACAATTCATTCAAAATCAAACCCAATTTACATGCTTAAAGTCTCGGCAATTTGGAGTTTTTCCAATCCGATTCGGTTTCAATCCAATTGAATCCACAATCATCATTTCCAAAATCAATTCAACTCATCCAATGAATCAAAATAAAAACACAATGAATTCCAAAAACATAAGAATTCGGCCAAGCCTACTTTAAAAGGGAAAATTGTTCCAAATCAAAATTCAATCCAATTGAACTTCAAATTAACATTACCCAATTGTTTTAAGTCATCCAATGATCAAAAAACAAAATTACCAAGACTAATTTAGGGTTCATATTTTCAGCCATGCCCAAAATTTGGGGAAAAATGGATCCAATCCAATTTCATGAAATTGATCATGCACAACTTCAATTAATCAACATACAAGCATACTTAATCAATCAATTTAACCAAATAATGCTTCAATTGATTTTACCCAATTTACAAACCCTAACTTTTTCATGCTTGATCAAAGCTCTGATATCATTGTTGGTTTCTAATTAGGTCCCAAGATCATGAAATCAAGCAAGAAATTCGCATGAATACATCAAAGGAGTAAGGCGGAAACATAACTCTCATTGAACGGTTTGATGCTAGGAAGAACAAGCCACTTCTTCCTCCTTGTTGAAGCTCGGCAATGGCCTCCTTGAACTGCTGTGGTGCTCGATTTTGGGCTGTGAAACTCCTCCAAGATTCGGCCATGGGAGACACCATGGAAGCTCCAAGCTTCAAGCTCCAAAAATGGATTCCATGCTCAAGAAATTGTTTCCCTATCACCTATATATAACCCAAGGTGTGCTAACACTTCTTCATCTTCCTTGCTTCTCCTTTTAATTCGGTCAGACCAGAATTTTGAGGAAGAAATCGGCAGTGAGCCGTGAGAGGGAGAGGAGAAAAAGAGGAGGGAAATGTTTTCCAAGAAGAAAACGTAAAAGGTGGAGAGAGAATTAGGAAAAGAAAAATGTATTTTGGTTTATATATTTTCCAAAAATAAAATAAACCATTTACAACTTTTCAATTTTCCAAAAAACCAAAAGTCAAAAGCCAAAAAGCAAAAAGCATTTAAAGCTTTTCAACTACCACATCAATCACTCAAATCAAGTGATAACTTGTCACATCATTCAAAGTGACATTTGATTTGACACTTGATGTGACTAGCGATTTGACGCTTGATTTGACTTGCGTACCGCACTCGAATTCGAAATGTGAATGCGCTCGCAAATAATCCCGGGCTCGGGTTCGCTAATTCCAAATTAACGAATTTTCTGTCGCGACGCAATTAAACGATTACGCCTAGCGAAATCACTATTCACATCGCGAACGAATTAATTCTAAATTAACTCGTTCGCCCGAATTAAAATCTAATTTTAATTCCGCGTCGAAATCCAATTTCGTATAATATATCAAATATATTATTTTATCGATTAATTCTAAATTAATCGTTCTCTCTCTTTAATTAATATTTTATCCTAGATAAAATATCTCCGTAATTAATCCCATATTAATTTTCTCTCTCTCTTCTAATTAATCCCAGATTATTTTCTCTCTCTTCTAATTAATCCCAGATTAATAAAGTGCGAGTCATACATCATCGGTGAATCTTCGGGAAGCGACCCATGAGATCCCCGGATATTGGCAGTAAATACGGTCGTCGGACTATCCGAACACGTAAGTACCTCGTACTACGTTTGTACCGATTTACAAGACAAGGTTGGCTTCTAGCAAAGCGCCATGCCTACCCAATCTCTAGAAATATCCTTATAGGAATATGTGATCTATATCAAGCATAGTATACCGAAGTATTGCGTATTTCTGTCCAGCATCGGATGTTCACGTGCTAGGCCTGGGGCTGGAATTGTGTCTGCCCCGTACGATGCACATATCGGATATCTGGCAACTAGTCTCTATAATCGGATATACATGACCTTGTCATAATATCCCGATAGCTCGAGCATTTAAGAGAACAAGTTCCGTATCCAACGTGACCATTATCTCCATATGACTAGAGTGACACTTCCGTCTTGACATCACACCCAACACACTACGATCTCAATATACCCAGCATTGGCGTACACAGAACCGGTTAAAGCCCTGGACGACCTCAACTAAAGTATATTGATTGTCGTATGTATTAGCGGTGCAAGTCTCAGGTTAAGACCAAATACACCTACCCTGATTGCAGACTCTCATAGACACATAGTCATACTACCAATGGGATTCCGCGGGGGGTCTATCCAGAGCGAAGCTCTTTCCCGTACTATCGGTAAAACACAACCTCCTATTACACTTGCAAGAGTATCCTATATCCAAATATATGAGAACTATGCCGTTGTGCCCTCACAAACGTGCACAAGTGTAATACTAGTCTTTTACGTATTTATCGATGTCCAATTCTCGATAATACTCTGACTAGGGATATTTAATGATTTATCCTTCGTGGACTGATACTGTCTCATATATTCTCCGTCCAGGAACAAATCATAGGGACCTCTCATCATTTATATATCTAGGTGATCTAATCACAAATGATAAGAGTGCAATCTCCTTTGTCACATAGTTAATTTGTACACACACCCGTGATATGTACAAATAGTGACGCTATGGGTCATAATTGTCCAACATTATCCATATTTAAAACAATACTAGTCGTTTTTCAGTATGTAATGATTGTTTATAAAGAACATGTAACTATCCAATAGTCGGAAGTTCTGATATCAAATATCAAAACAATCATTAAATATTATTGTAAATAACTAGATGAGAGATCTGGTATTCAATACATATAGTTGTCGTGTTGTGAGAATCGATATTCTCTGCACACAACTATTTCATCTCATTTCTTTAGCTTTATAATTCGCCTTCAATTATTCACAATAATTCCAAATAATTGATTAGCAAATAGTGTCGGACACGTGACCTTTAAAGGTCACTAAAGCCAAGAATCGTCATTATTAGATAAACAAATACCTAATGGAATTTTCTTAATACCAGTCAAGAATCTCGAGACATGAACTAATTCACGTCAATCCTTACCGCACAAGAAATTATTCTCTCTATAGAATTATATACTAAAACGGATATCTATTTAGATTACCTATAGTGACTTAGTAACTAAGTCACTAACCATCTTAATTTTTCAAGAAAAACGGAACAACAATTCATGATGGTTTATACTAATCTAATTATATCCTAACCTATGATTATCTAGAACCTATTCTAGAAAACTACAACCATAAGTGAAGTCAAAAAAACATATATAAATTTGCATGCAGTAGATTAAAAGTTTAATTTTATATACGCAATAGAATAAGGAAAACATAAGCGGTAATTTTCATAAAATTACCCATTGCTTTAGTTATGGATTTTTAACTCAGCAATGTATCCCACTACTTTACATAATACCGTAATCCCCAACGGAAAATGAGAATTCAATAATTAAATCGAATTCCATAATGGGAAGAGAACCCCATGAATATATTTCGACTCATACCTTTGGCACGTTCTCGCCTATGTAAATTCACAGGTAGACAATTCATTTTTCAATCACACTCATTGTGACTCATAATTTTGGTCACGAT
Organism: Zanthoxylum bungeanum; assembly: GCA_019454045.1. Lineage (NCBI taxonomy): Eukaryota > Viridiplantae > Streptophyta > Magnoliopsida > Sapindales > Rutaceae > Zanthoxylum > Zanthoxylum bungeanum. The sequence continues at coordinate 241,694 of SKCR01038790.1, read as the reverse complement.
CATTTCTTGTTGTGACAGCTTTGGCACGTTCACAGGAGGTGTATCAAGGCTACACATGTCAATGACAAACTCAAGCTACTGATGTAGTCCTAACAGTTTTGGCACGTTCATCAAATATATTAAGTACAAATAAATTTCCATCGACAATATCCTTAAAACTTTGGCACGTTCTCAAATGTAGCCACAAAAATTTATTTATATTCGTATTGACAAGATGAACCAAGAAACAAGTATTCCTAATACTAGTCACTTTAATGCCTTATTTAATAGGAATTTTCCTAAATTGTCAAACAATTCGAAATTAATCAAATGAATTTCACATGCAATTTCAAATAATAAAATTGGAATAATATCACATATCAAGCATGAAACATGTAATGGATGTAGGATCACCCTCGCTCTGATACCATTTTATTGGGGTTTTACTGTTGGACAAAATGACCCATAGCGTCACTATTTGCACAGATCATTGTGTTGTGTGTAGCAAATTAAACTATGTGACAAGGAAATTGCACTATCATCATTTGTGATTAGATCACCATAGATATATAAATGAAGAGAGGTCCCTATGATTAGTTCCTGGATTGAGAATGATATGAGACAGTATCAATCCCCGAAGGATTAATCAATAATATCCCTAGCCGGAGTATTATCGAGACTGGACATCGATAATGCGGAATAGGCTAGTATTTCACTTGTGAACGTTGTGAGGGCACAACGGCATAGTTCTCATATATATAAGTATCGGATACTTATGCAAGTGCGATAAGAGGTCGTGTTTAACCGATGGTACGGGAAACAGCTTCGCTCTGGATAGACCCCTCGAAATCCCATTGGTATTATGAGACTATGTGTCTATGGGAGGTCGAAATCAAGGTAGGTGTGTATAGTCTTAACCTGAGACTTACATCGCTAATACTTACGATAATCGATAGACTTTGGTCTTGGTGGTACATGGCTTTAACCGGTTCTGTGTACACCACTTCTGGGTTTATCAAAGAGTCGTAGTGTATTGGGTGTGATGTCAAGACAGAAGTATCACTTCAGTCATAGTGGAGATGATGTCACGGAGGATACGGTACTAGTGCTCTTGAGTGTTGCGCAACCAATCGGGATATTATGACCAGGTCATGAATATCCGATTATAGAGACTATGTTACCAGACATCCGACATGTGCTTCGGACGGGGCAGACACTTATCCAGCCCCAGCCCTAGCACGTGACTATCCGATACTGGGCCGATATACATAATACAATTGGTATACTACGCTTGATATAGATCCTTGTATATTATATATGGATATGTCCGGAGAATTGGGAAGACTTGGTGCTTTGCTAGGAGTCGACCTTGTCTCGTAAATCGGTAGAACGTAGTACTTGGTACATACGTGATTCGGATATTCCGATGACCGTATTTACTGCCATATATCCGGGGATCTCATGGGTCGCTTCCCGATAATCCACCGATGATGCATAACTCGCACTCTTAAATAATCTGGGATTATATAGTAGAGAGAGAAAATTAATCTAGGATTAATTACGGAGATATTTTATCTAGGATAAAATCGTCTAGAGAGAGATAATGATTAATTTGGAATTAATCGGTAAATTAATATATTCGATATATTAAATGAAATTAGATTTCGACGCGGAATTAAAATTAGATTTTAATTCGGGCGAACGAATTAATTTAGAATTAATTCGTTAGCGACGTGAATAGTGAATTCGCTAGGCGTAATCATTTAATTACGACGCAACGAAAAATTCGCTAATTGAGAATTAGCGAACCCGAGCCCGAGTGTGATTGCGAGCGCATTCGTATTTCGAATTCGAGTGCGGCAACGCAAGTCGCATCAAGCGTCAAATCATTAGTCGCATCAAGCGTCAAATCACTTGTCACTTTGAGTGATGTGACTTGACAACATGTCACTTTATTAAAGTGACTTGATGTGAATAGTGATGGAGTTGACATGAATATTGAAAGCTAGTGGAAAGAAAACCTTTTGGTTTTTGGCTCCAAAATTCATTTCAATTTATTGGATAAAATTAAATGGAAATTGATTATTATTTTAGGAAAATATATAATCAAAAGCTTTTACAACTTATATACAAGTCAACACACATCTCTCTCCTCCTACTCTCTCTTTGGCTCACGCCCAAATGGGCAGAATAAACACTCACTGGTTTCACACTAAAAACCGTGAGCATGAGGGAGGCAAGAGTGAGTTTTTGTGGCAAAAACTCAAGTGCTAGCACACTTACGACTTGCGAAGGTGGTAGGGAGTTCACCCATGAGTCGGGATTCGTTTGACGCAATCTTGGAGCTCATTTTCGCAGCTCAAAATTCTGAAATGGAGGGCAGTGAACTGCCAGCAGTGGGCGTCCTTGGCAGTGAGCAAAGTGGCTTCATTCGTCTTCAAATCGTCTCAACCGATCGATGTGAGTATTCCGCTACCTCCTTTGATGTGTTCACACATTGTTTTCATGTCTTGTTTGATCTTGGGACCTAGATAATAACCAAATTTACGTGGCAGAAGCGTAGTTCGGGCGAAATTCGTAACTTTAAACTTTTAAACTTATCGAATAAATTATTCAGTATCCTATATGAATAATTCATTCATATTTCACCTAAATATTTTATTCGATAACAAATAATGACATAATTAATTAGAAAACATTGCGAAACTTTTATGAAAATATTTTTCCGTAAAATAATATAAAAAGTGTTTTCGGCCGCACCGACCAACCAATACACACGAGGCCTGCCCAGGTCAGCCCCAATAGTACTTGGGCAGTTTTATAGGCTGCCCGAACAGTGACCAATTCACTTTTTGGGCATCCGTTACCCGATAAGCCTGAAACTCAACCGGTAACTCACTTTTTCACTGTTTTCACGTATTTTCACTCAAAATAATTTCCGGCCATTATTCTAATGCCCAATACACATCCAATACATTTAAATAACATATTTTTCATTAGAAAAATTCTGAAATTTTCAGACCTAAAAATAAAATATGAAATTAATATTTTTCATGCTTTAAATCCATTCTTCTTAACATTAATCATATTAATCTTAACACCAATTAAAGTCTCCACAAATGATGAACTCAAGAACAATTCTAGGTATTATTAAAGTGGTCATAAAACTCTAGAATGCAACAAGTTATCTAATAACCAAAGTAAGCTTATATTATTAAGCTTACTTACTTTCTACACATGCATATATTCATTTTCCAAAGCATCCACCCATCTCAACATATATTCAAGAGAGGGAAAAATAAATCTATATCATATGTAAATGGATAGAACCATAGAAACAATTTTCCAATTGAATAAAGTAAGAAAAATAATTTTCACTTTTTCTTCAACAAAGCTCTATCTCTTTTTATTTTTCTCTCAAGCCTCTCTTTTCTATGTTAATGTAATATTCGAATATTTTTCGGAACGGTTCTGGGAGATTTTCGAATTGATGTTCAGAATTTGGAACTGAATGATGTTCAGAAATAAGACTTTATGTGTTGGAAAATAGATCTTAATATTTTTAAGTGAAGTTTCATCGTGTTGGAAAATGCGTGGTTTCGAGAATCAATTACGTGATTTCTGATTTTATTGTTATACGCGTAAAACTTTCTTATCTCGGCTATAAAAATAGCAAACAAACTCGAAATAGCAAGAAAGAAGTGCGCGCGTGAGTGGGTCTCCCGATCCCGACTCCCCGCTTCGTTTCACGCCACCGTCACAATCAAATCAAAGCTCTCGGAGAGTACTACAAGTAGGCGATGGAAGATTTTTCCATTCCGTGCACGGTTGCATGCGAAACGAGGAAATAATATTCAGATAAATAGTGACCCATGGTGAACAGTAGCTCCGATCGAAATTTTGTCGATTCCAGCGGGTTCGTGTGATCATTTGGAGTCCGTATATGCCCTCGAAATCTTTGTAAGACCTCCCGGTAAAAATACGCTAATTCAAGTTTTTCTAAATATTCGGATGTTTCCAACAACTTTGTAGAGCAACGTAAGAATATAAATTGAATTGATTGAGTATTATTATATTGATTATGTGCATTTGGTAGAATCCGAGTGAAAACGGAATGAGTTTAATCGATCTGATAGAATATGCAAGTTTCTGGTAAAAGTAGGTTTTGCCTATAATGGTTTGTTTTGATTTTAACGGTAGTTATGAGTTATACATGATATTAAGAATATTTTAGTTAAATCTGGGAAGGTTCAGAGGGTTCGGGACCCTTCCGTTGCGTTTGCGGAAATTTTTTCGAAAGATTTCCTAAAAACACAAAACCGAAAATTTAAGTTAACTGATGACTTGAGTTAGTTTATACTGATGTTTTAAGATTATTGAAACTGAAAGTATTGAAAACTGACTTGATTTGGTTGTTCCGGAAAGATCCGGGATTTGTCGTAGTTTAGTCAAGAATCTTGTAAAGTTTCGATTCTGACGGCATTTCGCTATTTGTTTTGACAGATTTGTCTAAGACCTGGAGCGCTCGCGAAGCCATGTAAGTAACCCATACGATGTGTTCTTGAATCGTTCTTTTTGTATTTTAAACATATATATAACACACACATAAGTAAAGACAATTGAAAGATTTATGATAGTTAAAAGATGGATTTGAGAAAGAACTTGGAGATCGTGAATAGTTGAGTTAGTCGACCATCACAGGTATGACCTTTGTCATTTCAATGATATGATGTGAGATGTTTAGCGATCTAAATGTCTGTATGTATGCATAGATGCATTCTGAAGTGAAATATTTAAGGATAATGCCATAATATAAAGTGAAAAGTTTGATGGCTACATATATGTATTAATGCATGTAAATGTATGAACATGTAATAGTTTGTATATGTATGTAATGATAAGCTATGAATAATTTGAGTTTACGAGATCGGTGAATGGAATAAGGTTGTTATCGTCTTGTACATGTGATTATTTGTATAGAGGTTGAGATGGTTAAGTGAGATAAAGAATGAATATAAGCTAAATTCTCTCAGAACGAATATGTTTATTTGGTAAAGATATTATATTAGAAGTTTCTAGATAGAAATTCTAAAAAAGAATATGATTGATCAATAAATGAAGAGATGTGAGGACTGGGAGAGATATGGGATTTGATTTCGTAATAAGGTGTATATTCGTATGTTTGAAATATATGTATGTATATGAGTATTTGAATGATGTTTGGATTTTTTTTGTGTATGTGCTTGTGTATGAAAAATTGTGTAAGGAGTTTATGTTATTGTAGTGTATGCCTGTATGTATGTTTGATTGGATTATTCGCGGTGTAGTAGTTGAGCTGGTTAGGAATCCGTTCGGACGAAATTTATCTAATAGTTATTCTAAAATACGTAATGAGTCTTGTACGAGCATTGTATGAGCAAGCCAGTCATATGTATGTATTGTTTGATGGTATGTTCTTTGATGTATTTATAGGGTTTTATGGCGGAAATCCGGTAACGCAGCGGAATAATGGAAAATCAAAATTTTCCGATTTCAAAATTTTTCTTGGATCAATCAAATAAAATTATTTATTTAATTATTCAATTATTAAATTCTGAAAAATTACACAAGAAATCATATTTCTTAGTAATTACCGAATTGCCCCATAACTTTGTAAATTGATCATTTTAGTCCAAAAATTATCAAATATAATTTTGGATGATTCTAAATCATTTCTAAAATTTTTTTCAACACATCTAATGAATCAAAATCAAATTTCACACAAATCCCCAATTTTTGAGCTATTGTCGTGACTACCCCAAAATTTCCAATTAATTACAATTTGGACCATTTTGTTCAAAACATGCCAAGATCAAATCCAATCAACCCAAAAATTTACATGCATCATATTCATACCATAATACATCACATATATGAAAAGCCTCAAATTTGGAGTGGGTTAAGAACCCTAATTTTTCAATTTCAGCAAATTGTCCAATTTCACCAAATCTTTAAAATCCAACACTTTAATCCATTCAATACTTCATCAAACAAGCCTCAACACTTTGAAATAACTCTAGAACAATTCTAGGTCACCAAGTAGTGGCTTACTAACTCTATAATGGCAACTTTGATTTTTAAGAATCAAAAGTAAGCTTTTAAAACAAGTTTAAGCTCACTTACATGCATCAATCTTTCATCCAGTTCTCAAACAAAAAAACAAAAACTATAAGAAAAGAGAGAACATCAAAGCATCACAAAATGAAGCTAAGCATATTAGAAACATATTTCATGTTGAAGACATTAAAGAAAGACTTACAAAATAAGCTTTTTCAAGCCTTTTCCCTTTAGCCTTCAAGCTTTGCTCTCAACTCTCTTTTGTTCTTATTTTGTGTATTTGAAAAGTATGAAACCCTAAAATTGAAACAAACAATATATACCTACAATTTAAGCCTTGGCCGAAAAAGGTATACCAAAATATCTAGATATTTTCTTTTTTGTTTCAATTAAAGCCAACTTGCCAACTTGTTTTTGAAATCATTAACACTTTAATGTAATTCAAGAAGTCAACAATTGCAACTCAAGCCATTTAATTAAATATCAAAACTAAAGATATTTATATTTTTAATTAATTAATTTATTTAATAATTAAATAATTAAATAATTATTTAATACAAATATATTAATATATGTATTATATTTACATTAAATATCAAATACATATATATTTATGATATTAGTCAAATATCACAATTTGACAATTAATTAATGTGTATTTGATAAAATCTATCTTTAAATGCAAATAAACAAAAATTAAGAAATGACTATTGGGTCAATTCACATGTACTTTACGTTTAACCTTTAAACGACTTATAAATAATCAATATTATATTATAAATGTTGCCCTAGTGCTCTATGAGTATATTTCATTAGTGAGACTCTCTAGATTCAGACATATCCGTCACGAAATCCAATTTCGTGTCCATAATTTACCCACCCGTAAATTATGACGACTGATGAGTGGTAATTATATCACTATTTCCCACTCATTTGACTTAATCTTTTGTATAGTTTCTTGAGTTTTGTGAATATTTTGATGTGTTTTGTGTTATTTTGTAGATAAATAAAGTTTCAGGACATTATGGAGGTGATTTGGGCCAAAACAGTGAAAAAGGACGAAAATGGCAAAATGGTCATTCTGCGCGTCGCGACGCCTAACGTGCGCCGAACAGTGCTAACTTGCCCCGGGTCCACAAGTCAGAATCATAGAAGTTTGACTTTGCTAACGTGCGTCGTGCCATGTGTCACCATCACAACCGATCTGCTAATGTGCGCCGTGCCACGTGTCATCATCCTACGGTGCCGACAGTCGCCATCGCCACGTGTGCCACTTGTCACTCCACGTCACCGCCACGTCATCGTCCACATCACCAGTTGACCGAGTCAAAGTGCCACATCATCGCCACATCATCATCAACCAATCACAGCGTGCCACGTGTCGCAATCCTATGGTGCCGACAATCACTTTCACCACATCAGCATAATAATTGAGTTGTTAGCCGCCTCGCCACGTGTCGCCTTATCTCCTTATCCGAATCGCCACGTGTCATCACCTCAGCATGCCACGCCAAAAAGCACTGGCGTCGCGATGCCAAAGGCTTTGGCGTCGCGACGCTGGAGGCCTATTCGCGCCTTTTAATTGAGCTCGAGGTTTCAGTTTCAAATGTACCATTCTCTCTGAATTCTCTGATGTAAATAGGGAGTTCTCTTCTTAGTTTCTTTTAAATTTTAGTTTTGTAATTAATTTTAATTACGTTTTGTAATAATAGTGATTTACTTTCTTTATTTTTTACAGTTTTTACTATTCACCATGATGAGGTAACTTCCCCCTTCTAGGGTGAAATGTAATTCTTTTACTATTGCTATTTAGATTAATCTCCCTTAAATATAATATATTCACTATTTAAAATTTGACTTAAAAAGGATACCGCTATATTGGTCGGTTGGTAATTCATTTTAATCTGGTTTAAACCTGACTAATCAAGGATACCGCCAGATTGGTCGGTTGGTAATTAAATTTTCTTACCGCCTATATGGAAGATTTATTGTGGTTCCGCCTTTATGGCTGGTTGGACTTAATTTGACTTAATCAGGTTACCGCCTATATGGCTGGTTGGTAAAATAATCACAAGTTAATATATTATATTAAGGGAGATATCTAAATAGTAAATAGTAAAAGTTTATCCTTTTACCTTAGCATTTTATTTTATTGTAATTTATTTTTCAGCTTTTACTTTACCGCAATTACTTTTCAGCATTTTTACTTTATGTCTTTTACTTTTAAGTTCTTACTAGCCCTAGTTATGTGTTAGTTATCTGGGGTTGTGATGAATTCTAATATCACCGGTTTATAAGGGGTTATTTTATAGTTTGTGTAATTTTAAGGTGTACTTATTAAGTCTTAAGCTTAATGCTTCTTGTTGTCTGATCACCAATAAGATTGATGTGGTAAATCTAAAATAAACTTGACAAAGGAATTTTAGGATTCAGCCTTAGACTTAATAGCCCACGATCTTCCTTGAGGATAAATAACCCTTTAATAGATTTCCTTACAGGATAGACATATACCTGCCGGGCGGGGGTAACCATAATTGGAACCTAAACTTAATGAATCCAGGTAATTTGGTTGACATAAACATATGGTTCAATTGGGTTAAACTGGGTATTTGCGTATGACCATCGACAGAGGCTTCGCATAATTTCGTGTTCCAGGTTAGTAAACCGGTTTATTACACAAACATAAAATAATCACTTCATCTTTTAAAAGATATTAGAAAGATTCACAACCCTAGATCTTTGAGTCTTTTGTTATTTTCCTTAGTATTTTCTTTTGTTTATTTTATTTATTTTAATTAAGGAAAACCACATTCAACCAACCAATCAAACAATCATTCTCTTCTCCCTATAATTAGATACCTGTAAATAAATAGTATCAATAATTAATAACAACAGTAGGAATTAAGTCCTCGTGGGATCGATATTTTTATACTAATTGAACGATACGTGCACTTGCGTTATACGTGTGTGTTTACGCCGGTCAAGTTTTTGGCGCCGTTGCCGGGGACTTATTTTTCTTGAGTTATTAATTTTGAAGCTATCTAATTTACTTGTATCTAAATTTCTTTATTTTATTTTGTAATTTTTATTTATTTCTTTTGTTTTTAGGTGATTGAAAAATGGAACATTATTGGGAGATTGAAAGATTACGAGCTTTACTAGAAGAAGATACACCCCAAATCTGGGAGCAACAGTCCGGTTTTCTGAGGCCTGTTGTCCAGTCCAACAATTATCACTGGATGTCAGAATCAAGCAATACTACATTTGCTGATCAGAACGACATGGGGAGATGTGTAATATGTGATGGTAACCACTCGAGCGATCAATGCATATACTTTTCAGAGTGGTAGAATTATCAGAATCATTCAAGGTACGAAGAACCATCATATTTTCCATCTTATCCACCATCTACCTACGATCTTCATCAACAATTAGAACCGACAGAGGAAGATCAGTTGATTCACATGCTCAAAGATTGGTTCGAGGAACGGGAAGCTCAATTTGATGCACAAATTCAGAGTCAAACGGCGTCTATACAAAGGATGACAGATCAAGTTAGACAATTAACAGATAACCTGAATCACATATCTCACGGAGCAAATTCAAATAATACTGAAGAAGCCTTCGAATATCCTGAGATTCATCATGACATCATAACAGAGGACGAGGTTGAGCAGTATCAAGAATCAGAGGTATCAGTTCAGGAGCCTGAACCAACAAAGTCTCAATTTGATTTTTATTATTCTGACTCTGACGAGGATGAAGAAGCTGAACTACTTGTACCAACTGCACCAATAAAGGAAGATGAAACTTTCTATCCTCCAAATGAAGATCTTGGAGCTTCCATTGCACAAATTTTTGAAGAATATCTACCTGAGCCAATCATTTCACTCAGATCAGAGGATGAAGACCTAAAAATAGACATAATTTTACATCCTCAGATTGACACTTATGATGCATGTTTTTCACAGATGACAGATGAAGAATTGAACGCGGAAATCCTAAAATACATCTGTGAAGAAAAGGTGGAGCAAAAAACAGAGCAAATGGATGAGCAAATGTCTGAACTTATTGAGAATCCAATGCATTCAGGTGAAACATCACTATTTTGGGGAGTACAGATCAAAGACATCACACAAAACCTTGACAGAATGGAACTTCCATTCAAAGTCAAGCACCATACAAGACCTCCTGATTTTCTTTCTTTCTTTTCAGGAACCACTGGAGCAACAAAGGTTAAAAAGGTGGCACAAGCATTGAATGAGATAAAAGTCTTTTTGCCCATTTACCGTTGGAAGAGACCCTTCAAAAGCAACGCTCACGGGATTGTCTTTAATCAGACATCCAAAACGACGTTGAAACCTCATTGACGGATAGATTTCAGTCACGTCTGGCTGAAGATGAAATATTTAGCGCTAGCAGGGAGGCAACCCATGCACTTTGTTGTAATTTCTGTTTTCATAATTTGTGTATACATGTTGTAGAGTTTTTTTTAATTTTGTGTGTTATTTTTGTAGGGAAAAGCTCAACCAAAGCAGAAGACAGAAGGAATGGTGTTTAACAAAGATAAGAGATAATTTATTAGCAATGGCTGAGTAAGGAATGGATTCTTGAGACGCATCCGAATGAATTTATAGTAAGCGAATGGCGTATTGTGTACACAATTCTGGTGCTTTAATTATTGCTTTGATATGCTTTTCTGTTGTAATTATCTTTATTTTCGTAGACAGAATCCAGACTTTTTGACCTTTCACGATTTTTTTTTATTATTTAGCTAACAATCGTCCTTTGGAAGATACTAGTGCTATTATTACTCACCCTTTTCAGGTTCTATAAATTCAGCCCGTCATTGCACTTTTGAAGGCATCCAGATTTGAAAAAGAAATATATAAACATGGAAGCCACTTCAAGAAGGCGAGTTGAAAACATCTGTGTGTTTTGCGGTACTAGTGTAGGTACTAAGTTGCAATACGTAGAAGCATCACATGAATTGGGTAAAGTCTTAGCTGTAAGGAATACGCACTTAGTATATGGCGGAGGCAATCTTGGACTAATGGGGATTGTTTCAAAGTCCGTACAGGAAGGAGGCAGTCACGTTTTGGGAATCATCCCAAAACCTTTGGCAGAGGTGAATCTTATTGATCCATCAAACGGAGAGTAATTGATCGTGCCAGGTATGTCTGAACGATTGGTAGAAATGATTAACCGTGCTGATGCTTTTATTGCTTTGCTAGGTGGCTTTGGTACATTGGAGGAAATTTTTACAGTGTTATCTTGGGCAAACTTGAACATACACCAGAAACCGCTTGGACTATACAACGTTGAAGGATTTTATGATTTTCTTTGTGTGTTTCTTGATGATGCTCGGAGAAATTGGTTCGTGTCAAAACCTATGAAAGAACTCCTTTATACTGCCAGAACCGCTCCGGATCTAATAGACCAACTCTTAGCCTATGAACCACAAGTTGACCCTATCCTTTCAAAGATAAATTGGTCCGAGGACGATCGTGGTAAGATGCGTCGGATTAATCTGGATCTTAACCTTTAATTTCCTATAGAATTTCAGCTAACCAGGTATTATCTTCTAAACTCTTCTTCTCTATTGTTTAAGACATTGGGGACAATGTCTCATTTAGGTTTGGGGGAGGGAATTAGTTGATCAGTACCTTGTTTTTAGTTTGTGTGATTTTTAGTCCAAAATTTTTCGAAAAATACAAAAAAAAAATGAAAAGTTTTCAAAAATTACAAAAATATTTTGCATTTTTGTGTTTTTATTTTGACTAAAAAGGTGAATTGGTAAGAGATAGCTGAGTAAGGAGTTTTCACTCCTGAGACGTATCTCAAACCTATTTTGGAATAAGTTAATTTTTTTTTATTTCCTTTTGAATTATTTAATTTGTGAATTCTCCATAATATTGGCTAAAATAGATCTTCATATGCTCAGTTGGCAGGTATTATCAACATGCATAGTAACATACGGACATGAGTTATAATTGAAAAGTTTATAATATTCAGTGCTCTAGTTTAATTGGAGGAAGCATTTCAAAAAGCAATGGAGTAAAAAAAAAAACGTCTGAGGTCCGAGTTATTAAGTCTGTAAGGGTGTTTTAACACCTAGTGCCCTAAAACCAACTGGTTTGGGAGTCACTTGCCCAAAGCTCGCTACATGGATCAAAGATGCTGCAAAAATATATATATCTGAAGTCTGAGTAATTAAGTCCGTAGGGGTGTCTTAATACCTGGTGCCCTAAAGCCAACTGGTTTGGGAGCCACCAACCCAACACTCGCTACATAGATGGAAGGTATTGTATATAAATAAAAAAAATCAAAAATCAAAGAAAAAATCAGAAAAATTATTCCATTGCTACAAAAAAGTGTGAATTCTGATAAAACTTTAGGATAAAAATATTACTCTCTTATCAACTGCACTTATGATTGTTGTGGGCAAAAATGAGTTGTTTAATATTTTGTTGGCTGTGTATATGGAGAATGGTAAATATAATCGGAGAATTTACTTATTCAGTAATTTAGAAAGAAAGAAAACAACTAGCAACTTGGAGTAGAAATTTCACCTGATTAGTCAATAACTTCTTTATTCTCTTTTCGCTTGTCTTTTTGCTTTTGTGTGCATTAGTTTCACTACCTTTTTACTTTTGTAAAATGTTTGTGGGTATCATTGCTGTAAACCCTCACGAGACTACAACTCGTCCACTAGGGACACCTAGGGGTTTAAAGGCTTGTTGCATACGCTAAATGAAACTGTGATCCCTACGAAAGTGGCTTAGCTAAATTTTATTTTAAAGATGTTTATGTTATTTTATTCTGTGTTTTGCTCGAGGACTAGCAAAATATTAGGTTTGGGGGTGTGATGAGTGATAATTATATCACTATTTCCCACTCATTTGACCTAATATTTTGTATAGTTTCTTGAGTTTTGTGAATATTTTGATGTGTTTTGTGTTATTTTGTAGATAAATAAAGTTTCAGGACATTCTGGAGGTGATTTGGGCCAAAATAGTGAAAAATGACGAAAAGGGCAAAATGGTCATTCTGCGCGTCGCGACGCGCAAGCCTTTAGCGTCGCGACGCCTAATGTGCGCCGAACAATGCTAACGTGCGCAGGGTCCACAAGTCAGAATCAGAGAAGTTTGACTTTGCTAACGTGCGTCGTGCCATGTGTCACCATCACAACCGATCTGCTAATGTGCGTCGTGCCACGTGTCATCATCCTACGGTGCCAACAGTCACCATCGCCACGTGTGCCACTTGTCACTCCACGTCACCGCCACGTCATCATCCACATCACCAGTTGACCGAGTCAAAGTGCCACATCATCATCAACCAATCACAGCGTGCCACGTAATGTAAATGTATGAACATGTAATGGTTTTTATATGTATGTAATGATAAGCTATGAATAATTTGAGTTTACGAGATCGGTGAATGGAATAAGGTTGTTATCGTCTTGTACATGTGATTATTTGTATAGAGGTTGAGATGGTTAAGTGAGATAAAGAATGAATATAAGCTAAATTCTCTCAGAATGAATATGTTTATTTGGTAAAGATATTATATTAGAAGTTTCTAGATAGAAATTATAAAAAAGAATATGATTGATCAATAAATGAAGAGATGTGAGGACTATGAGAGATATGGGATTTGATTTCGTAATAAGGTGTATATTCGTATGTTTGAAATATATGTATGTATATGAGTATTTGAATGATGTTTGGATTGTTTGTCGTGTATGTGCTTGTGTATGAAAAATTGTGTAAGGAGTTTATGTTATATGTAGTGTATGCATGTATGTATGTTTGATTGGATGATTCGCGGTGTAGTAGTTGAGCTGGTTAGGAATCCGTTCGGATGAAATTTATCTAATAGTTATTCTAAAATACGTAATGAGTCTTGTACGAGCATTGTATGAGCAAGCCAGTCATATGTATGTATTGTTTGATGGTATGTTCTTTGATGTATTTATAGGGTTTTTGGCGGAAATCCGGTAACGCAACGGAATAGTGGAAAATCAAAATTTTCCGATTTCAAAATTTTTCTTGGATCAATCAAATAAAATTATTTATTTAATTATTCAATTATTAAATCTGAAAAATTACACAAGAAATCATATTTCTTAGTAATTACCAATTGCCCCATAACTTTGTAAATTGATCATTTTAGTCCAAAAATTATCAAATATAATTTTGGATGATTCTAAATCATTTCTAAAATGTTTTTCAACACATCTAATGAATCAAAATCAAATTTCACACAAATCCCCAATTTTTAAACATATATATACACACACACATAAGTAAAGACAATTGAAAGATTTATGATAGTTAAAAGATGGATTTGAGAAAGAACTTCGAGATCATGAATAGTTGAGTTAGTCAACCATCACAGGTATGACCTTTGTCATTTCAATGATATGATGTGAGATGTTTAGCGATCTAAATGTCTGTATGTATGCATAGATGCATTCTGAAGTGAAATATTTAAGGATAATGCCATAATATAAAGTGAAAAGTTTGATGGCTACATATATGTATTGATGCATGTAAATGTATGAACATGTAATGGTTTGTATATGTATGTAATGATAAGCTATGAATAATTTGAGTTTACGAGATCGGTGAATGGAATAAGGTTGTTATCGTCTTGTACATGTGATTATTTGTATAGAGGTTGAGATGGTTAAGTGAGATAAAGAATGAATATAAGCTAAATTCTCTCAGAACGAATATGTTTATTTGGTAAAGATATTATATTAGAAGTTCTAGATAGAAATTCTAAAAAAGAATATGATTGATCAATAAATGAAGAGATGTGAGGACTGGGAGAGATATGGGATTTGATTTCGTAATAAGGTGTATATTCGTATGTTTGAAATATATGTATGTATATGAGTATTTGAATGATGTTTGGATTGTTTGTCGTGTATGTGCTTGTGTATGAAAAATTGTTGTAAGGAGTTTTCGTAATTGGCAAGTTTATTTTGGTTCCGCCTTTATAGCTGGTTGGACTTAATTTGACATAATCAGGTTACCGTCTATATGGCTGGTTGGTAAAAAATCACAAGTTAATATATTATATTAAGGGAGATATCTAAATAGTAAATTGTAAAAGTTTATCCTTTTACCATAGCATTTTATTTTATTGTAAATTACTTTTCAGCTTTTACTTTACCGCAATTACTTTTCAGCATTTTTACTTTATGTCTTTTACTTTTAAGTTTTTACTAGCCCTAGTTATGTGTTAGTTGTCTGGGGTTGTGATGAATTCTAATATCACCGGTTTATAAGAGGTTATTTGATAGTTTGGGTAAATTTAAGGTGTACTTAATAAGTCTTAAGCTTAATACTTCTTGTTGTCTGATCACCAATAAGATTGATGTGGTAAATCTAAAATAAACTTGACAAAGGAATTTTAGGTTTCAGCCTTAGACTTAATAGCCCACGATCTTCCTTGAGGATAGATAACCCTTTAATAGATTTCCTTACATGATAGACATATACCTGTTGGGCGGGGGTAGCCATAATTGGAACCTAAACTTAATGAATCCAGGTAATTTGGTTGACATAGACATATGGTTCAATTGGGCTAAACTGGGTATTTGCGTCTCACCATCGACAGAGGCTTCGAATAATTTCGTGTTCCAGGTTAGTAAACCGATTTATTACACAACAAAAATAATCACTCACTTCATCTTTTAAAAGATATTAGAAAGATTCACAACCCTAGATCTTTGAGTCTTTTGTTATTTTCCTTAGTATTTTCTTTTGTTTTTTTATTTTATTATATTAATTAAGGAAAACCACATTCAACCAACCAATCAAACAATCATTCTCTTCTCTCTATAATTAGATACCTGTAAATAAATAGTATCAATAATTAATAACAACAGTAGGAATTAAGTCCTTGTGGGATCGATATTTTTATACTACTTGAATGATACGTGCGCTTGCGTTATACGTGTGTGTTTACGTCGGTCAACGACCATGGATAATCTCGCTGAATCATACAGGTCGAGGTCATGGCATATGTATAATTCCTCCGTCACATGTATCCGGATATATCCTAGAGATATAGATGTAAACGTCAAATCTCTATAGGGACTATCCCGTCAACGTCTCTATTAGCAATCTCAAAAAGAACATTTAGAACTGACTTCTAAAATGTACCACGGGCCCATGGTTTTTATTTGATTGCTAATCATATATGGACTACCTATGCTCTGTACACAGAACTGGCGGATCCTTTCTCGATACACACAGGACAACCTGAGGATCTATCTACACCCAACGAACAAGCGAGGTCTGATCTTAATAGATCGGTGATGTGACTGACATCTAATTGTAGAAGATGTCTCATGTGCCCACAGTGGCATCTCAAGTCGAAGAATCACAAATGCTACTCAACCCAAGAAGATTCTTATTGACGTTGGTGTACCATCCATTAAGAATCTTCAGTGAGTCGTTCAGTGTTTATCCGCTATAAACACCTACACATCTATACTAGTCTCCAAGACTTATGGTTCATTGATAAACCATTGGAATCATATATTCCAGTATACGAAATGTACCAGTCTCAACAGATTTACTTTACTGACCAAGTAGTGTAAGCCTTGACCAGGAACGGTCTGAGAATGACAACGTCATGATACAACTCAATGTCAGTTGCGACGATTTTGCAACAGTATCATGACTAGTCATCCTAAGGTCTATATCATCTTTACCATATTAAAAGATATATTATATTACAGAAACTGCTATATTATTCAAAATAAAACATTTTACATAAGTATTTTCAAGGAAATACAAACGGGAATTGGCGCTTTGAGCACCAACCCCAACAAAAACTCATACTTGCTCTAGTGCCAATATCGATTGTATCTAGTACCCTTCGACTCTATGTGTTTATCAAACAACTTTGGAGGTATGGCCTTCATCAGCGGGTCGGCTACATTATCTTCACTTGGTACCTTGCATACGACAATATCCCATCGCGACACAATCTCTCGAATGATGTGGTACTTGCGTTCCACATGCTTTGACTTCTGATGTGCCCTCGGTTCCTTTGCTTGCGCAATGGCTCCAGTATTATCACAGTATAACAGAATCGCATTCTCGATACTTTGGATAACTCCCAATTTTGTGATAAAGTTCCTAATCCAAACTGCTTCCGATGTAGACTTTCTATCATCGGGATCCGATTGGAAGTCTGAATCCGTATACCCGTTAACTTGTAGTTCACTTCCTCCATAAATTACCAACTTATCCTTAGTACCTTTAATATACTTTAGGATATGTTTAATGGCCATTCAATGGTTATTTCCTAGATTGGACTGATATCTACTAGTTACGCTAACAGAGAAATTGATATCCGGTCTAGTACATAACATGATATACATTATGCTACCCAAACATGAAGCATAAGGTTGGTTAGACATTCTAACCTTCTCATCTTCTGTTTGTGGACTCATCTTCTTAGAAAGATGAATCTCATATCTGAACGGTATGTTTGTTGTCTTACAGTTACCAAAATCATACCGTTCCAAGATCTTATCTATGTACGTTGATTGGGATAACCCAATCAGCTTCTTTTGTCTATCTCTATAGAATTTTATCCCTAAAACATAGGAAGCTTCTCCCAGGTCCTTCATGGAGAAATTCTTACAAAGATATGCTTTGACGTATTGTAACATTCCTATATTATTCCCAATGATTAGGATATCGTCAATATAGAGGACTAAAAATACTACCATGCTCTCACTGGCCTTCTGATACACACAGGATTCTTCCGAATTCTTGAGAAAACCAGACGATCTAATAATCTTGTCAAATCGAAGATTCCAACTTCGTGAAGCTTGTTTAAGTCCATAAATGGACTTCTTAAGCTTACACACCATACCCGAGTTTTCGCTGGACGCAAAACCTTCCGGTTGTTCCATATAGATTTCTTCATCAAGAAATCCATTTAGAAAAGCCGTTTTGACATCCATTTTCCAAATCTCGTAGTCATGATACGTAGCTATAGAAAGCAAAATCCTAATAGACCTAAGCATTGCAACTGGTGAAAAAGTTTCATCATAGTCGACGCCAGGTCGCTGCGTGTAACCTTTTGCTACCAGTCGGGCCTTGTAAGTTTCAACCTTACCGTTAGGCCCGCGCTTCCTTTTGTAAACCCATTTACAGCCGATAGGAACAATTCCTTCGGGAAGCGGAACCAAGTCCCAAACTTGATTCTCATGCATTGAGTCCAACTCGGATTTCATGGCACTTTGCCATTTCATGGAGTCGATGTCTAACATCGATTCTCTATAGGTAAAAGGATCAGTCTCTTCAACTAGGAGAACATCAATACTCTTTTCTTGTATCAAATACAAGTGTTCATGAGGTCTTGATACCCTTTGTGACCTACGGAATGTGAGTGTTGAAGGTCCTTCATCTACTTGAACTTCAGGTTCCTCCGTTGGTTCGTTGTTTTCAGGTTGGTTTTCATCAAGTTCAACTTGTCTATGATTACCACCTTCTGATAAGAATTCTATTTCTAGAAATCTTGCAAAGCGAGCTACGAATACATTTCGATGCTCGGTATCATAGAACAGATATCCTCTCGTTTCCGAAGGATATCTAACAAACCTAAACTTTTGCCCTCGAGGTGAAAGCTTATCTTGCTGAGTCACCCTGACATAGGCAGGACAACCCCAAACCTTAATGTAACTAAGATTTGGTCTCCTACTAGTCCATATCTCATACGGAGTCATAGGAACAGATTTTGAAGGAATCTTATTCAAAAGATGTGCAACTGTTAAAAGAGAGTAGCCCCATAAGTAATATGGCAAATCTGTAAAACTCAACATCGATCGGACCATATCCAATAAAGTCTGATTTCTCCTCTCAGACACTCCATTGTGTTGTGGAGTACCTGGAGGAGTATATTGAGCGAGAATCCCATTCTCCTTCATATAATCAATGAACTCACCACTCATATATTCTCTGCCTCGATTAGATCGAAGGCATTTAATATATTGACCAGTTTGTTTTTCTACTTCATTTCGGAACTCTTTGAACTTTTCAAAGGTTTCCGATTTATGTCGCATCAGATAGACATAACCGTACCGTGGCAGATCATCGGTAAAGGTAACAAAGTACGAATAACCAATGTGAGCAGTTTGACTTAGTGGACCACATACATAAAATTGTACGAGTTTCAGTAAGTTAGTGGCGCGGTGTCCAACACTAGAAAATGGGGCTTTGGTCATCTTACCCTATATACACGATTCACAAGTTGGATAGGATTCAATGGTGACATCTGGTATCAAACCATTCCTAACCAATTGGGGTAAGGCGTTTAACGCCTATATGACCTAGCCGCATATGCCATAGTTCAGTATTATTAACAACAGGTAAACTACGTTTATTAACTCCATTATTTAAAATATCTTTAGAAGTTTGCAATGTGTAATGACCATGCTGGTTTGGACAACAAAGGATCTGAATATTACGTTTATCATATAAATACAAAGAAAAGTTCTTAATATTAATACGATAACCTTCTATATCCAATACAAAATGAGATATAATATTAGCTACACATCCATGTACAAAATAACAGTCATATAAAAAAGTGTCCCATTCGGCAAAGGGATCTCGTATACTCTCACTGCAACTGCATCCAAAGAGTCTCCACTCCCAAATCGCAAATGCATCTCTCCAGGCTTCAGTTTCCTACTTTCCTTCAGCACCTGCAACGAATTGCAAATGTGAACAGGACAAGCAGAATCTAAAATCCAACTGGATGTAACGGCTTCACAAGACAAATATATATCAATAACTGGAAAAATAAATGTACCTGATGTAGATGCTCTCTCCCTCCTCATATGGGCAATATAGTCAGGACAGTTCCTTTTCCAGTGCCCGACTTTGCTGCAATGATGGCATTTGTCTTCGGCAGCCCTCTTGGGCATTGCTATCTTTGCCTATGGTTGAGGACCGAAACCCTTCTTCTTCTTTCCCTTTGACCAAGTCTGGGAAGAAGTAGAAAGTGAAGTAGGTCTCGGAGGGCAAGTCGGTACTCCCTTCTTGAGGTCCTCTTCCGCCGTGAGCAGCATCCTATGTAGCTCATGGTAGGTAAAGATAATCCCATTCATGTTGAAGTATATCATGAATTGGCGATATGAAGTTGGGAGTGAACCAAGAATGACACTCCTACCAAGAATGTCATTCAGAGGGAGATTATGTTGCCTCAGTTGATCTATCAAATCGATCATGTGAAGAATATGCGAGCTCACAACTTGCCCCTCATCTAATCGCGCATGGAACAGTTCCGTTACGACCTTATGAACAACAACTTGTTCTTGGTTCTCAAATGATTATTGTAATCACGACATCATACTATACGCATCTGACATGCCATAGTATTGTTTCTTGAGCCCCGGAGACAGCGAACTTAGGATGTATGATTTAACTTTTAAATCATCATCCTTCGAAGCTTGGAAAACTTGGAGTTCCTCCGGTGTTGCGTCCTCTGCCACAGCAAGGGGCAGTGGACCCTCAAGAACATATCTCAACTTCTCAGAATCGAGGACAATCCTCAAATCCAAGTCCCAATCAGCGAAGTTCTCGGCGCCTTTAAGTTTGTTCGCATCCAACATACGCGCAAACTGATTAGTAGATGGTGCCGCCATCGCAAATCTATCATATAGATCATGAGAAACAGTTAGCAGATTATAAAGCAGTTTCATATAATATCAAAAGCATTAACTAGATCATGGATTTTTAATCTAAAAATGCCCCTCCCACTAAATCATGCAATACTGTAATCCCCAAACAGAATACAAAGATTTAATAATTAAATTAAATACAAATAGTGAAAGGTGGATCCCGTGAATATATTTCAGCTCACAGCAGAGACACGGTGTCGCCTATGTATATTCATCAGGTAGACAACTCATTTTTCATTCACTCAATAGTGACTCCTGGGTTCCCGGTCGTGGTCGATTCTCATTGTGACAGCTTCGGCACGTTCACAAGGAGACGTACCAAGGTTAAACTCGTTAATGATAAACTCAAGCTACTTGCGTAACCCTGACAGCTTGGGCACGTTCAGGATTCCGCTTTCGCTTGAATTTATCTAGTATCTGATATACATCTAGTATAAATAAATTTCTATCGGCTACACCTTCACAGCAGAGGCACGGTCTCGGATGTAGTCACGAAAAATATTCATAAACCGTATTGACAAGACAGACCATGTAATATGCATCAAATACATAATTAACATTAAACTTATTAATTAGGGATTTTCCGTAAAAGATTCTTTTTAATTTATTTAACCAAATTAAATAAATACATGCATGTAACAAGTAAAGAATAAATTAAACATTGAATTTAAAAGGCATAATCATATTAGGATGGCCAGAATCAGACTTGCTCTGATACCATTTTGTAGGGGTTTTATGGCGGAAATCCAGTAACGCAGCGGAATAGTGGAAAATCAAAATTTTCCGATTTCAAAATTTTTCTTAGATCAATCAAATAAACTTATTTATTTAATTATCCAATTATTAAATTCTGAAAAATTACACAAGAAATCATATTTCTTGGTAATTACCGAATTACCCCATAACTTTGTAAATTGATCATTTTAGTCCAAAATTTATCAAATATAATTTTGGATGATTCTAAATCATTTCTAAAATATTTTTCAACACATCTAATGCATCAAAATCAGATTTCACAAAAATCCCTAATTTTTGAGCTATTGCCGTGACTACCCCAAAATTTCCAATTAATTGCAATTTGGTCTCTTTTGTTCAAAACATGCCAAGATCAAATCCAATCAATCCAAAAATTTACATGTATCATATTCATACCATAATACATCACATATATGAAAATCCCCAAATTTGGAGTGGGTTAAGAACCCTAATTTTTCAATTTCACCAAATCTTTAAAATCCAACACTTTAATCCATTCAATACTTCATCAAACAAGCCTCACCACTTTGAAATAACTCTAGAACAATTCTAGGTCACCAAGGAGTGGCTTACTAACTCTAGAATGGCAACTTTGATTCTTAAAGAATCAAAAGTAAGCTTTTAAAACAAGTTTAAGCTCACTTACATGCATCAATCTTGCATCCAAGTTCTCAAACAAATAAACACAAACTATAAGAAAAGAGAGAACATCAAAACATCACAAAATGAAGCTAAGCATTTTAGAAACATATTTCAGGTTGAAGACAATAAAGAAAGACATACAAAAACAAGCTTTTTCAAACCTTTTCCCTTTAGCCTTCAAGCTTTGCTCTCAAATCTCTTTTGTGTTTATTTTGTGTATTTGAAACTTATGAAACCCTAAAATTTAAACAAACAATATATACCTACAATTTAAGCCTTGGCCGAAAAAGGTATACCAAAATATCTAGACATTTTCTTTTTTGTTTCAATTAAAGCCAACTTGCCAACTTATTTTTGAAATCATAAACACTTTAATGTAATTCAATAAGTCAACAATTGCAACTCAAGCCATTTAATTAAATATCAAAACTAAAGATATTTATATTTTTAATTAATTTATTTATTTAACAATTAAATAATTAAATAATTATTTAAATACAAATATATTAAATATATGTATTATATTTACATTAAATATCAAATACATATATATTTATGATATTAGTCAAATATCTCAATTTGACAATTAATTAATGTGTATTTGATAAAATCTATCTTTAAATGCAAATACACAAAAATTAAGAAATGACTATTGGGTCCCTTCACATGTACTTTGTGTTTAACCTTTAAAAGAATTATAAATAATCAATATTATTTATAAATGTTACCATAGTGCTCTACGGGTATATTTCATTAGTGAAACTCTCTAGATTCAGACATATCCGTCACGAAATCTAATTTCGTGTCCATAATTTACCCACCCGTAAATTATGACGACCGCAGATAATCTCGCTGAATCATACAGGTCGAGGTCATGGCATATGTATAATTCCTCCGTCACAGGTATCCAGATATATCCCAGAGATATAGATGTAAAAGTCAAATCTCTATAGGGATTATCTCATCGACGTCTCTATTAGCAATCTCAAAAAGAACATTTAGAACTGACTTCTAAAATGTACCACGGGCCCATGGTTTTTATCTGATTGCTAATCATATATGGACTACCTATGCTCTATACACAGAACTGACGGATCCTTTCTCGATACACACAGGACACCCTGAGGATCTATCTACACCCAACGAACAGACGGATGTCTGATCTTAATAGATCGGTGACGTGACTGCCATCTAAGTGTAGAAGATGTCTCATGTGCCCACAATGGCATCTCAAGTCGAAGAATCACAAATGCTACTCAACCCAAGAAGATTCTTATTGACGTTGGTGTATTATCCATTAAGAATCTTCGGTGAGTCGTTCAGTGTTTATCCGCTATAAACACCTACACGTCTATACTAGTCTCCAAGACTTATGGTTCATTGAGAAATCATTGGAATCATATATTCCAGTATACGACATGTACCGGTCTCAACGGGTTTACTTTACTGACCAAGTAGTGTAAACCTTGACCAGGAATTGTCTGAGAATGACAATGTCATGATACAACTCAGTTTCAGTTGCGACGATTTTGCAACAGTATCATGACTAGTCATCCTAAGGTCTATTACGTCTTTACCATATTAAAAGATATATTATATTACAGAAATTGCTTGTATTATTCAAAATAAAACGTTTTACATAAGTATTTTCAAGGAAATACTAACGAGAATTAGCGCTTTGAGCACCACCCCCAACAATATTGATTATTATGTGTGCTTTGTGGTTGGTTGCATGATAATTGTATGTGTGACTATTTGTATATGTGTGTATGCTAGAACTCGTAGAATATATAGATAATGTATGCTTATGTGAAATGAGTGAATGAATGAATTTGAAAGCTAATGTAAGTATTAGATGTTATAAAGAATAATTATTAAGTTGTATTGGTGTGTATGTATATATGTAAACTTGGGAATTATTTTTACATGTACATAAGAAAAGTGTGCCATGATCTGTGTAAATGCATATGAATCCTGAAAGTTAAGCTATTGAGGAAGTTTGCATTGATTTGAAAGAGTTTGTTTCAAAATGAAGAACGTCTGTTTAATTTGTTGATTTGATGATATTTCAAATATGGATATTTATGATAAATGGTAGATATATGACTTCATATTTCACGTGATTGAAGTGAGATTGATGTTAACGATATATTCTATAATATTTGAGCTTTGATTTGTATGCTTTGAACATTAGCTATGAGATTGTCACATATATAGACATGTTAATATGAAAATTTGACATAGGTTAAGAATAAATGATAATAACAAGTTAATAATTTCGAACTTATAACAATTTAGTAATTCGGTTAATTTGTTGATGTGTTTGACTTGTTTGCTGTAATACTAACATGGTTACTTATTGAGTTCTTAAAACTCACACCAGGTGGGTCAACCATTTCAGCTTTGGAAGTCATGCTCGAGACGCGGATTACCCAAGCGGCAGTCACCCTCGCAAGTGTCCTGTGAGAAGTTTAGAAGTGTAAGAAGTTTAGGATATTTGTTTTTTTCTTTATTTTTCGTGATGAGCATGCTGTTTGTATATATATATTAATTAAATGTTTTGACTGTTTATGATGTGATGGGCATAGAGCCCTTGAGTGTTGATAGATGATGTGGGCGGAGCCTTTAAGATATGATTTTGATGAGATTTGTGTGGACGTGAGGTCATTTTATTTGTTTGATGTTTTCTTAGATTCCATTTGATGCTGGACTGTGATCCAGGTTGTCCAATTTTAGGACACGCCATGTGGAAATTTCGATAAATTCAGTGGCTTATGGAGATAGGTCAATCATGTATCTTGTCGGTAGCATCCTGCCTCTGGCGGGGTGTTACAATTAAGGTATCAGAGCCAGGTTTAGGTGTGGTGACTGCAGCAACAGGGTATCCGATCGTCTGAGTAAGTTTTCTGCTACGTATAGACTATATAGGTCTCATGTTTGAAATTTGATTTGATTTCTGTTATATGGTATGATATCCTATGATTTTAATTGATATAGGTGATTTGGATTATCCGTATATGTTTGTGTACTATGAATGTATGTATGTGCATAGATATACTAAGTTGAAGTATGTGGTTTATATAGATATATGTATAAGTAAGTAATGTGAGTTCAATGTGTTCTAAGGTACGAGTAATTCTATGATGTTGATAGTCTGAATTGTGAACTTATATTTTGAACTATGTATTTGAAAACTTGGTATTTGATTTTTGGCATAAAAGTGTTTTGAGAAGAATAAAGGAAATGAAAGAAGAAAGAAATAAAGTTTTCAGAGGTTTTGATTTTGATTATAAAGGATAAAGAAAATATTTCTGCCTCGATGCTTGATTCGCATTTTTATATTTTTAGATTTATCGATATGTTTCCGTCGAGGTGCTTGATAATATTTTTCAGTCTCGGTGTTCAAAAATGATTTTGATATTTTAAAAATGTAAAACTTATTTCCACCGAGACGTTCAAAAATCTATTTCCGTCACGATACTTGATGATTTTATATTTTTGACCCTCCATGGAGCTTGTATATGTTTCATTCTGGTATAGCCGAGGCACTTGTTATGGGGTCTAGACCATCAGAAAATGGTTGACCCAATACTCTGTCGACATGGTCCGCACACTATTCGGTCTGTGTGCGCAACTGAATAGTGGATGATCGATATATATTTTGAAAACTTTGCATCAAAGATTTATTTCTGATTTACACATATTTATGTTTTGGGGGGGAATGATTTCAAAAGAATTACATTTTGATTTTAATGAATTTCGACATTGTTTATAGTATTATACGATATGATATGTTTCCATCACGACGCTTGTATATGGTTTTTACAGTTTTATAAATTGATATGATATATTTCCACCGTGATTCTTGTATAGGCATTTGTCCAACTGCAGTGGGCCGACCCGACCCTCTGTCGACAAGGGAAGGGATCATTTAGTTCATTGTCTGATCTGTGCACGCGATTCGGGCATTGGACTTTTGTTTATGTTTCGTCCAGTGAGTTATGTTGGATGCTCGATATAGATTTACGATGATGGATTTTGAAATTGATTTTTGTTTATAGTAAAAGAGTTGTTCAAATGTATTTTCGAAAGAGTTTTTGAAAGAGATCATTTTATGCTTTCTATTTTGAATAATGACAGAGATTGACAGATTTCAGACTATCAACATCATAAGAGTACTACAATTATAAGTCACTTTTGGCTGTGACAGTGAATGTATTGGTTAATCCAAAAGATTATGTTCGTTATAAGAATACGTATGTAAGTTTATGGTTAGACACCGATCTTTTGAGTATTGCAATGATTATATATATTACGTTGTTAGCTATACAAATTGTATGTTCGATGAGATACATACGTATGTAAATTTTGATATCGACATCATTTACAGATTGATATGGAATAACCTCATGTGAAATAAATGAGTTTCGTTTTGTATTGTGGATGAAATATATATTATGAAATTCGTACTAAGTTTCCGTTTTGATACTGTATTGCGTGTAAAGAACATGTGTTATGTTCTTCATTTATGATGATGTATGTGAATGATTGTATGGAATTCGTGTTTGACCTTCCATTTCTGTTGATAGATGAATATGAAATTGTTTGAGCGTGTTCCCATGAATGAGTGTGAATTGAGATGATAAGTTTGATATGTTTTTGGTATAAAATGTTTAATTCGATGTGTTTTGTTTTGAAATAGCAAAGTTTGTATTGGTATGTGAAATACATAACTTTCGAAAAGGTGTAAAGTGAATGACTTTCGAATAAGGATAATATGGTAATGTATGTACGTTCAGTTTCGAATGATCAGACATAAGGAATGAGAAATTTCGAGGATGAAATTTTTATAAGGGGGGAAAATGTAATATCCCGAATATTTTTTGGAACGGTTCAGAGAGAATTCTGAATTGAAGTTCAAAATTTGGAACTGAATGATGTCCAGAAATAAGACCTTATGTGTTGTAAAATAGATCAGAATATTTTAAAGTGAATTTTCATCACGTTGGAAAACACGTGGTTTCGAGAACCGATAGCACAATTTTGATTTTATCGTTATATGCATAAAATTTTCTTGTCTTAGATATAGAAATAGCAAACAAACTCCGATTGAGCTGATTCCGGGATCATCAGACTTGTTTTTTTTTAGACGAATAACTTTCATGTTGAACATTTTTCAAAATTGGCATCAAAATGGCTTTAAAAACATGAATTTTTGAGAAATGCCAATGATAGAGACCTAATTGTAATTTTCGGGGGTCTGAATGTAAATTTCAGAAACATTCCTATATATACCTGAAGTTTCCCTTAATTGCCAAAAATGGCATAACTACACAAAGAGCCCACTCGACCCCCCTTTCACCCAAAATGGCATTATTATTTCTTGGCTCGTCGGTTGGCTAGCTGGCCACCACCGATAGAGGGAAGTTTAGAGTTTTGTAGAAGTTTTGAGAATTCTCTAAAATGACCCTCGGGCACTATTCATCTGAATTTTTGTTCTGCATTTTCGACTCGATTCTGGTCCGAATTTGGAAACATATTCAACGTGAAAGTCGTAGATCTCGATCTCAGCTTTCCGACGATATAAAATTCATAAAAATAGAAATTCTTATGTAAAAGTTACGGCCCAAAACCATGGGCTTTCCAGAGTGGAACATCGTAACATCTAATATCGGATTTTCGAAGAATTTACCGATAGTCATCTACTTGGCCTATAGCCAGTCACTCAAGCATCTAACACCTGAACCATGTACATGTCGCTCAAAATTTTGCTAAGGAATAACTTTCGTCAGCGGATCTGCAATGTTGTCATCTGATGCGACCTTCTCGATCTTCACATCGCCACGATGTATGATCTCACGAATCAGATGGAAACATCGAAGAACATGCTTGGATCGTTGATGAGACCGCGGTTCCTTAGCCTGCGCTATAGCCCCGTTATTGTCACAATACAATAGAACGAGTTCAACTGCTAACGGAATTACTCATAATCCAATTACGAATTTACGGATCCAAACTGCCCCTTTTGCTACTTCAGCTGCAGCAATATACTCTACTTCTGTTGTTGAATCGGCAACAGTCTCTTGCTTGGAAGATTTCCAGCTTACTGCTCCATTGTTCAAACAAAATATGTACCCGGAT
The DNA here is from genome assembly GCA_019454045.1 of Zanthoxylum bungeanum. Lineage (NCBI taxonomy): Eukaryota > Viridiplantae > Streptophyta > Magnoliopsida > Sapindales > Rutaceae > Zanthoxylum > Zanthoxylum bungeanum. Next base: position 213,355 of record SKCR01038790.1, on the reverse strand, counting down.
TGCGACTTGCAGTCGTCTTTATCGGTTTGGAAACTTGCATCGGTATACCCAGTTACCTCAAGTTCTCCATCTCTATAGATTAAGAAATCATCCTTAGTTCATCTAAGATACTTAAGGATATTCTTAACCGCCATCCAGTGACCCTCACCTGGATCGGCCTGATAGCGACTACACATGCTCAAAGCATACGAGACATCAGGTCGCGTACATATCATGGCATACATGATCAATCCGACTGCTGAGGCGAACGGTATTCGACTCATGTTGTCTCTCTCATCTTGAGTTTTAGGACACATGTCCTTAGATAGAGTGACGCCATATGTCAATGGCAAAAGTCCCCTCTTGGACTGATCCATATTGAATCTCTTCAACACTTTTTCAATGTACGTGCTCTGGGAGAGTCCAAGCAGCTTTCTAGATCTATCCCGGTAGATCTTATTCCTAGAATAAAGGCTGCTTCTCCCAGATCCTTCATGGAGATTTTAATGAAAGCCAAGCTTTCACCGATGTTAACATGGGAATGTCATTGCCAATAAGCAATACATCATCAACGTAAAGGACAATGAATGTCAGTGCACTCCACTAACCTTCTTATATACCACAAGGATCATCCTCATTTTGAACGAAATCATATTCTTTTATGATCTCATCAAAACGTTGGTTCCAAGAACGCGATGCTTGCTTCAATCCATAAATGGATCGATTTAACTTACAACCTTGTTTGCAAGTCTTGGTACGACAAAAACGTCAGGCTGTTGCATATAAACATCCTCCAAAAAGGTTTCCGTTAAGGAAAGCGGTTTTGACGTCCATCTGCCATATCTCGTAATCGAAATATGCAGCAATAGCAAGCATAATCCGAATGGATTTAATCATGGCAATGGGTGAAAAAGTTTCATCGTAATCGACACCATGTCGTTGATGATAACCTTTTGTTACAAGCCTAACTTTGTACGTTTGTACGTTGCCATCCATGTCAGTCTTCTTCTTGAAGACCCATTTGCAACCAATAGGCTTTACGCCTTCTGGTGTATCAACCAGTGTCCAAACTTGGTTGGTGTACATGGAATCCATTTCGGAATTCATGGCATATTGTCATAAACCGGAGTCGATACCTTGTATCGCTTCCTCATACGTAGTCGGCTCGTCTTTCTCAATAAGATTAATATCCACATGAGGTGAGATCAGAAACCCATACCTCTCACGTTGTTTTCTGACTCTCTCCGACCTACGTGGTTCTTGTGTATTCGAAGATTGTGGTACAATTTCATCCCTGATGAACTGTTCATGTTCCGTTAAGGATTCAGTGCTAGGAACAGTATCACTCCGATTTTCATCGAGTTCTACTTTCCTCCCACTAACCACTGCATTTAGGAATTCCTTCTCAAGGAAAACCGCATGTAGAGCAACAAATACTTTGTTCTCTTGTGGGGTGATGAAAGTAATATCCTTTGGTTTCCCTAGGATATCCTACAAATATGCATTTATCCGATTTGGGTTCTAGTTTGGTACCTTCCAACGTTTGACGTATGCCAACAACCCCAAATTTTCAGGAATGAGAAACCCAATTTCTTTACTGTCCATATTTCATACGGAGTCTGTTGAATAGACTTTGACGGAACCTTATTGAAAATAAGTATTGCACTGTTCAATGCATATCCCCAGAAGGAAATAGGTAGCTCTGTGTGACTCATCATAGACCTTACCATGTCTAACAAAGTTCAGTTTCTCCGTTTGGACACACCGTTTAATTGCGGTGTTCCGGGAGGAGTCCACTGTGAAAGAATACCATATTCTTTCAAGTAATCAAGAAACTCATTGCTTAAGTATTCGCTACCACGGTCCGACCGTAATGTCTTAATACTTTTACCGGTCTATTTTTCTACTTCGTGTCGAACTCTTTGAATTTCTCAAAGGTTTCCGACTTGTGTCTCATAAGATACACATAACCATAACGCGATGCATCATCCTTAAGGTTACGAAGTATTCATATCCACCTCTAGCCTGGCTAGACATGGGCCCACATACGTCACTATAAACGAGGGCTAACAGTTCGGTGGCACGTGCACCATTACCGCTAAAAGGTGATTTAGGCATCTTGCCTAATAAACAAGATTCGCAGACGTCATATGAATTTTTATATCAAATCCATCCAAGTACCCACTCTTCAAAAGTGTGGATATACGTGTCTTGTTTATGTGTCCCAGACGACAATGCCACATGTAAGTTTCATCTTTGTTACTTACTTTAAGTCTTTTGTTTGTTACATTATATGTTTGAGATTGATTTATATTCAAAATATAAAGACCATTATTTACATCAGCAGTGCAAATTTCCATATCATTTTTATACATAAAACACCCAGTGTTTTCTAATACAAAAGTATACCCACATTAGGCTAACATAGATACAGAAATAATATTCCTAGTCAAACTAGGTACATAATAACAGTCTGTAAGTTTAAGTACATGTCTCGAGGGCAGTTCCAAAAAAAAGTGCCAACGGCCAAAACGGCGACTCGTGTCCCATTTCCAATGCGGAGGTCAATCTCTCCTGAGACTAGTCTCCTGTTAATCTGCGATCCTGCGCATCAATATATATATGAGTACCACAACCAGAATCAAAAATCCAATTTTTAAAACTAGTAGTAGACATGTTTTATTTCTATAACAAACATATCTGAAGTCGGTGCCTTGCCCGCTTTGATTTCCTTCATGTGTGCCTTGTACTCACGGCAGTCACGCTTCCAGTGACCCTGCTTCCCGCACTACAGACATATATCTTGGGATTTGTCTTTACCCTTCCCAGAAGGTTTTGACGATTTGGCCTTGCCTTTCTTCTTATTATTCTTCTTTACACCTCCAGTCGCCTTAGGCCAAGCCCTCGGAGTCTGAGATGTTGAAGCGAAGTGCGCCTCGTACTTCTTGCCCTTTAGGAGCTCTTTTTCCGCTTCACGCAGTGTGGATATCATTTCTTCAAGAGTTTGTTCTTGGTTCATCATATTGTAGTTCATGATGAACCCACTCCAAGTGTCGAGGAGAGACTGTAAGATCAAATCTACTGAAGTCTTAACCTCGAAGACAATGCCAATCTATCCCAGCTGCTCAATGTCAGCAATCATTTGTGACACATGGTGCTCAACAGATATACCCTCTGACATGCGATCACGGAAGAACTTCTTTTGCAACTCATATCTTTGTGATCTAAGATTAGATCGGTGAAGATCATGCAACTTCACCATCATCTCATAGGGATCCAATCCCTTGTTCTGACGGCGGAATTGCGGAGTCATAGCTGCAAACATTACCGATTGAGTAGTCGAGTTGTCATCGTTATGAGTCTTCCAAAGCTCTAGCTCAAACAACTGATCAGGTCGGGGCTTAGGCCCAAGAGGTCTCTCTATAGTGTAGAGCAACTTCTCGGATCCCAGGACAATCCTGAGATGCATATCCCAGTCTTGAAAGTTTGTGCCATTAAAGACAAGTTTCGTAATCGATATCGATGGACAAGAAGTGATCTTGAATTTTGCCAACAAATCACAACTTGGACAAGACATACGATATGGAACAAAGCCTTCATGATTCAAACACATCCGCGATGGATAAAGGTCTTGACTTTGGCCAACAAACTAATGCCAATCTTGGATCTTGAGTAAGAATCACTCAATGGAAGGAAAACGCTTAATATTTGTTGAGAGTTTTTCGCGTAAATTGGCAACCAATTTATTATCTTTGATTAGGTCTTAACATACACCCTTAAGCATGCATTCTAAAAGCATAATAAGGCATGGTAAATAAATTAATAATGATATGCGGATGGATATCTCACAGATTGTTCCTAGAACAAATCAATCCCTTACCTCTGCTCGGCTAGCATTATTCTAACTTCTACCCAATTACATAATGCAATTAAAGAAACCTCATTGAGGGGAATTAGGTGAGCAGAGAATTACAAAGAATCGAGAGATAAGGCTGCACATGCAGGTCCAATTTAATAAATTCTAAATTTACAACAATTTCCAAAATTGCCCTTTCCCTTCTAATATCCATCCGATATACATTATTCATTCAACACATCCATGTATTCACACAAAGCATGTTATTCAACCAATCTAATCCAATTAATTAATCTTTGAATAAAGTGATCATCCAATGTTCAAACAACGATTTGATTTGTGCGAGTCCAACTCGTTTAAGAATAAGTACTCGAAGTACGAATTCTTGAATTATATCGAACTACAATTTAAATCTAATTTAATTCGTATTCAATACTAATTCTATATTTAATTCCAAATTAAATAATTACACTTTTAAATGCGCATTTACGACTTAGATTCCAAATCTAATCTAAATGGGTCTCAAAGCCCAATTAACATCCAATGTCATTTAATAAAGTCCAATGGGCTTTCAATTAATTTGTTAAGGCATGGACTTTGGTCAATATGGGTCAAACCAAAATACCAAAGCCCAATTAAGGAATCACCATATTTGTCAAGAAACCAATTTCGGCCTATTAGGCCCAATTAAACATAAAAGGCCCATTTGTTATATTTGGACTTAATGGAATGGTTTAGGCCCAATTTGGATCCAATCCAATTGTCCTAAACCAACTTGGCACAACCAAGCCCATTAGGCCCAAATACAACATTATAAGCCCAATTAATTAAATTATAATTTCCAAATTTCAAATTTAATTAATTAAGTGTATTGCACTAATTAATTAGCTAAAATTAACATTCCCAAAACATCAATTTAATTAATTAATCATGCATATTCATCATCAATACATGTCCAACATTATTGTTACAAAATCATCTCATTTCCATGCTTACATGGTCATGGCATTTGTAGGGATTTTATATCCGATTCAGATTTCAATCCGATCGAATCTCAAATCAATATATCCATGTCTTTAAACTCACCAATGATCAAAAAAACAAAAAATACCATGATTTTAGGGCATATATTGTATTCGGCCAAGCCAAGAATATTTGGGAAAATTATTCCAATTAATTTTTCTTCAAATTGATCATCCATAACTCTAAGTTATCAACATTCAAGCACACTCAAACAAACAATTGATTAAAAACATGCTCAACTCAAAATACCCAAATTTTAGTATATAAACCATAATCAAATTTCATGCTCAAATAGGCTCTGATACCATTGTTGGGTTTCTAAGGTGTCCCAAGATCAATTTAAGCAAGAAATCATGTGAATACTCAATGGAGAAAAACAAAAATAATACTCACTTTGAACGGATTTTGGAGATGTTGAACACAAAACTTTTGGCCTCTTGAAAGTCTCCAAGAATTCCTCTTTGAATTTGAAATCCAAGCTCCAAGCTTTGATGTTGATTCCAAGCTCAAGGATAGGTTTCCCTATCACTTTAGATGATTCTTTGATGTGTGCTAGAACTTGAAAAATTGCTACAATTTTTCTTCTTGGAAGTGAAGAATTCGGCCAAGCCCAAGGAGAGGGGTTTTGGGCGTGAATGAGAGAGGGAGAGATGAAGTGAAAGACTTGTGTAATTGATTTCAAAAACCAAAATAATGATATACCAAAATATCTAATATTAGGTAGTTGTCTTTCATTCCATCGACTTGGAGTATTTTACAAATCTTCAACACTCACCTAAACCCATCAACAAAAAGTTAGGCAAAGTGACTAGTTGATGTGACTTGTGGGCCCCAGTTGAATTCAAAATCCGAGGGGGCCCGCAGCACATCCCGGGCTCGGGTTCGCTAATTCAGAATCAACGAATTTTCCGTTGCGACGTAATTAAATCAAATTTAATTAAATAATCATGCCTAACAAATTACTATTCACGTTGCTTGTGAATTAATTTAAATTAATTTGTTCGCCTGAATTAAAATCTAATTTTAATTCCAATTCCGTTTGAAATCTAATTTCATTTATATATCGAATATATTATTTTATCGATTAATTCCAAATTAATCATTCTCTCTCTCTCAAATAGTATTTTATCCAGATAAAATCTCTCCGTAATTAATCCTAGATTAATATGTTCGAATCATACGTCATCGGTGAATCTTCGAGAAGCGACCCATGAGATCCTGGATATTTAGCAGTAAATCCGTTCGTCGGACTATCCGAACACGTACGTACCTCGTACTATATTTTTACCGATTTACGAGACATGATTGGCTTCTAGCAAAGCACCGTGCCTACCCAATTCTCCAGAAATATTCTTAAAGGAATATATAATATTTGTCAGGCGTAGTATACGTAGTATTGCGTATTGTGATCCAGTATCGGATGTCTCATGCAAGACCTGAGGTTGGAATATGTCTGCCCCGTACGAAGCATATATCGGATCACAAGCAACTAGTCTCTTTAAATCGGGTAATCATGACCATGTCATATTATCCCGATGGTTGCAACCAATTAGAGTACCAGTTCTGTATCCCTGCGTGATCATCATCTCCATATGACTGAAGTGATACTTCCATCTTGACATCACACCCAATACACTACGATTCTCAATAAACCCAGAGAGGCGTACACAGAACCTGTTAAAGTTCTGGACGATCAAAACCAAAGAGTATTGATTGTCGCAAGTACTAGCGATGCAAGTCTCAGGTTAAGACCAAATACACCTACCCTGATGCGGATTCCCATAGACACATAGTCATATTACCAATGGGATTCCGCGGGGTCTATCTAGAGCGAAGCTGTTTCCGTACCATCGGTAAACACAACCTCCTATCACACTTGCATAAGTATCAAATACTTAAATATATGAGAACTATGTCGTTACGCTTCCATAACACGCACAAGTGCAATACTAGTGTTGGTTTTATTCAAGGTCCCAAGATCATCAAACAAGCATGATAAAGTGTGAAATACATATCAAATGAGTTGCGGAATACTCACATCGATCGGTTGTGTGAAACGACGAACAAAACTCCAAGATTGCTCACTGAATTTAGGCGCCCACTGCAGCAGAATTTCAGTCCACTGTCTTCTGTTTTGAGCAGAGATTTGAGCCTCGAATTTGCGTCGAACGATTCCCGGCTCGTGGGTGAGTTTCCCTAACACCTTCGCATGTCTCTCGAGTGCTAGCTCTACTTGATTTTGGCCACAAAACCAACACCCATTGCCTCCTTAAGCTCACGGTTTTGAAGCAACACCAGTGAGCATTTTCACAGCCCCTTGGGCATGAATGGTGAGAGAGAAATAGAAGAGAAGAAGTTATGTGTAATTTATGTTAGAAAAGTGTAAATGTTTGGTTTATATATTTTCCAAAATATATTATGATTTACCAATTAATTTTCCAAAAGTCAAATGGTGTAAATCATTTAATTGATTTCTAAAATCATTCATTTACCAAACATTCCAACCACTCCACTAACTCACATCAAGTCACATCTTTCATTCAATCAAGTGACAAGTTGTCACATCACTCAAAGTGACATTTGATTTGACGCTTGATGTGACGAATGATTTGACGCTTGATGTGACTTGCGTGCCGCACTCAAATTCGAAATACGAATGCGCTCGTAATCACTCTCGGGCTCTGGTTCGCTAATTCCTAATTAGCGAATTTTCCGTTGCGTCGTAATTAAATGATTACGCCTAGCGAATTCACTATTCACGTCGCTAACGAATTAATTCTAAATTAATTCGTTCGCCCGAATTAAAATCCAATTTCAATTTCGCGTCGAAATCCAATTACGATTGATATATCAAATATATCAATTTACCCGATTAATTCTAAATCAATCGTTTTCTCTCTTTAGACGATATTTTATCCCAGATAAAATATCTCCGTAATTAATCCCAGATTAATTTTCTCTCTCATCAAATTAATCCCAGATTAATTATGAGTGCGAGTCATACGTCATCGGTGTATCATTGGGAAGCGACCCATGAGATCCCCGGATATGTTGGCAGTAAATACGGTCGTCGGACTATCCGAACACGTAAGTACCAAGTACCACGTCCTACCCATTTACAAGACAAGGTTAGCTTCTAGCAAAACGCCATGCCTACCCAATTCTCCGGAAATATTCTTACAGGAATATATAAGGATCTATATCAGGCGTAGTATACCAAGTATCGTGCATATCGGCCCAGTATCGGATATTCACGTGCTAGGGCTGGGGCTGGATAAGTGTCTGCCCCGTCCGAAGCACATATCGGATGTCTGGTAACTAGTCTCTATAATCGGATATACATGACCTTGTCATAATATCCCGATGGCTGCAGCACCTCAGAGTAATAATACCGTATCCTGCGTGACATCATCTCCACTATGACTAGAGTGATACTTCCGTCTTGACATCACACCCAATACTCTACGATTCTCAATATACTCAGCTTTGGCGTACACAGAACCGGTTAGAGTCCTAGACGACCTCAACTAAAGTATATTGATTGTCGTAAGCATTAGCGGTGCAAGTCTCAGGTTAAGACCAAATACACCTACCCTGATGTCGGATTCCCATAGACACATAGTCATAATACCAATGGGATTCCGAGGGGTCTATCCAGAGCGAAGCTATTTCCCGTACCATCGGTGAAACACAACCTCCTATCGCACTTGCATGAGTATCCAATACCCAAATATATGAGAGCTATGCTGTTGTGCCCTCACAACGTGCACAAGTGAAATACTAGCCTATTCCGCATTATCGATGTCCAGTCTCGATAATACTACGACTAGGGATATTTAATGATTTATCCTACGTGGACTGATACTGTCTCATATCATCTCAATCCAGGAACTAATCATATGGACCTCTCTTCATTTATATATCTAAGGTGATCTAATCACAAATGATGAGAGTGCAATTTCCTTGTCACATAGTTAATTTGCTACAACAACACAATGATCTGTGCAAATAGTGACGCTATGGGTCATTTTGTCCAACAACTAGTCTATTCCGCATTATTGATGTCCAGTCTCGATAATACTACGACTTGAGATCTTTAATGATTAAACCGTTATGGATTGATACTGTCTCATATCTTATAATCCGGAACTAATCATAAGGACTTTTATCATTTATATATTAAAATAATCAAATTACAAAATGATAAAATGCAATTTCCATTGTCACATAGTTAATTTATACAAAAACCACAATGTCTTTTACAAATAGTGACGTTATGGGTCATAATTATCCAACACATCTCACAAGAGCATATGTTTCCAAACATAATTTATATTATGTGACACTCTTCTTACTATATAACAATAGTTGAAATTCTCGGTCGTATAGTAAATGAAAATAATAAAACGAATTCAAAACGAATCAATGAGTTTAAATTCATATTTGATTCGTTTAATAAATGAATCGAATCGAATTGACATATTTATTAAACAAACTCGTTTTTTCAAATCTTTATTTTCTTTAAAACCAATCAAATCGAATGATTAAAAAAAATCTTAATCTAAATTATGACCCCTAAAAAAAATATCCACATCAGAAGTGTAGAAGCAAACATATTAAGGTTATGTTTGGATTGATAGAAAGTGATGATTTATAATGAAATGTAACTCAATGAAATAGATATGAATGAAGTGTAACGTATCTGACCGGCGTAAACACACACGTATAACGCAAACGCACGTATCGTTCAAGTAGTATAAAAATATTGATCCCACAAGGACTTAATTCCTACTGTTGTTATGAATTATTGAATCTATTTATTTACATATATCTAATTGAGGGAGAAGAGAATGATTGCTTGATTGATTTGGTTGATTGTAGATTTGCTAAATAAATAAATAAATAAAAAGACAAAAGAAAATACTAAGGAAAATAACAAAAGACACAAAGATCTAGGGTTGTGAATCATTCTAATATCTTTTAAAAGATGAAGTTATTATTTTATGTTTGTATAATAAATCAGTTTACTAACCTTGAACACGAAATTATGCAAAAGCCTTTGTCGATGGTCAGACGCAAATACCCAGTTTAACCCAATTGAACCATATGTCTATGTTAACCAAATTATCTGGATTCATTAAGTTTAAGTTCCAATTATGGCTACCCCCGCCCGACAGGTATATGTCTATCCTGTAAGGAAATCTATTAAAGGGTTATCTATCCTCAAGGAAGATCGTGGGCTATTAAGTCTAAGGCTGAAACCTAAAATCCCTATGTCTAGTTCATTTTAGATTTACCACATCAATCTTATTGGTGATCAGACAACAAGAAGCATTAAGCTTAAGACTTAATAAGTAAACCTTTAAATTACCCAAACTATAAAATAACCCATTATAAACCGGTGATATTAGAATTCATCACAACCCCAGATAACTAACACATAATTAGGGCTAGTAAAAACTTAAATACAATAAAATACATAAAGTAAAATGCTGAAATTAAATACTGAAAATTAAATGCTGAAAGTAAATGCTGAAAGTAAATTACTGAAAAGTAAATGCTGAAAGTAAATTGCTGAAAAATAAATGCTGAAAGTAAATTGCTGAAAAGTAAATAAAGTAAAAGTACAATAAAAGAAAATGCTGAGGTAAAATGATCCACTTTTATTACTTCTATTTTAGATATCTCCCTTAATATAATATATTAACTTTGCATGATAATTACCAACCAGCCATATAGGCGGTATCCAGATTAAGTCAAATTAATAATTAATTACAAACCGACCAATCAGGCGGTATCCAGTTTAGTTAGGTTAAAACCAATTTAAATAATTACCAACCGACCAATATGGCGGTATCCTCGTTAAGTCAGGTTTTAACTAGTTTATATATTATAATTAAGGGAGATTAATCTAAATATTAGTAATAAAAATTTTACCTTTTACCCCAGCAAAGGGGAGTTACCTCCTCATTACTGAAAAGTGAAAACTGAAAATTAAAGAAAGAAAAGTATTGTGCGTAAAAGTAAATTGCGGAAAGTAAAAACTGAAAAGTAAAGAAAAGAAAGTGCGAAAGCGGAAATTAATAACTAAAAGCTGTAAATAAACAAACAAGATACAATCTTCTTAGTATTCTTAAGGAATTCCTTAGAAGAAAGTATGAATTTTACAAATGAAATGACTTGGTATTTATAGGCAAATTTTTGCCTTCATCAAATCATCCACCAAATCAATTATTAATTGCTCCACCAAATCCATTATTAATTGCTCCACTAATCTCTTATCATGTTTGGTGATGATTTGATAATTTTTATTATTTATTTATTAATTTATTTTTTGCTTTGAAAATGATTGAAAGTGACTTTAATAATTACACACAACACACTTCTGGATGGTTCATCAATTTCGGGCATGAAATATTCAGAATTCGAAATTATTTTGTCTTTCAAAGTTGTAGATCTTTGAGTCTTCTTTAATCTGGAACTTGAATCAGCTCAATCTGATATCGGAGTAAAACGTTATGCCCAAATTACGACAGATGCACAAAACTAGAATTTCCAAAACTGCACTTCGTTAAAACGCCTTTTCAAGTTTCCAATCTCCAAAATTAATATGTCAAGTCAAATTATTGCCCTTATTTCACTCATATTTCGTCCTAAATGATTTCATTGAGTCCCAATATTATTTTATCTGCAAAATAAACTAAAACATATCAAAACATTCATCAAATCCGAGAAACTAAACAAAATATTAAGTAAAAGAGGCGGTAAATATTGATATATTTTCCGCTCATCAGTATCATAATCATGTTTGAGGAAAAAAAGAGATTTATAATGTAATGTTCTAAAATATTATTTGGTAAATAACTAGTAATGGAATTAAATATAACTAAATAGATTTTAAAGATAATTATACCCTTTTAAATTCTAAAAATAAAAAGATAAATATTTTAATATTATTTTTTCAAGGGATAAATTTACGACACATATAATATTATTATTTTAAATTACTTTCATACTATTGATTTTCAATAACTCGATATTCTTTTTTATTATATTACCTTACATTTCACTTCACTCCATTTCATCCCTAGCATCAATACAATAACCACAAGTGTCTCAAAGTGAAGGAAGCACACCCCACGCCCCGCAGCAAGCAATGCAAAAGAGGTTCCTTTTATGTCACGCCATTTACAGCAAATTGTAACTGATCTGATCATTCTACATTTTCTCTCTCCACATCAGAATCTTTGTAAAATTAAGGGGGTGTATTCAATTGAGATTTTAAAAGACTATTTATCGATAAATAAGTCCAGTAGATTTTAAAAGACATTTAAAGAATGTAATGACTTATAAGATTTTATGACATTTTTTTTAATAAAGATTTTTTACTTATAAGATTTTAAAAGATTTATATCATAAGAATTTGTAAGATTTGAAAGGACTATATATATATATTTTTTATTTTTTTTAAATAGATATTATATGGAATGGAACCATAAATAAAAAAAAGCTAATGAAAGTCAATTGGTTCAAGCTGTTGACATTTGCATCAACAATAACAGAAAATAGAACCATATGAAATAGTCATATCCAATGGTAGTAATTCGCCGTTGAGTTAATGGACGTTCAATATGTTCACCACGCATCATAAACAAATACTGATTTAACACATACATGATTGAATAAATTGTCATCATTGAACAGTAAATGGCTTCATAAAATTCTTCATCATCCATATCTTCGTCATTAATTTCTTATTCCTCTATGTCGTTTATATGAGGCTGCAAAACAATAAATTAAGAAAATTTATTGGATGTTAACAAACAATTATATATTTTTTTCAAACGATGCATTTAGCTCAAATGGTATAGGAACATATAATCAAGATTGATAAAACAAACGGAATTTGATGATAAAATTCATCCCAACACAATCTATAGGAAATTGAATATCAAAACTAAAAATAAATTGATAAGTTAAATTTTTTTTTGATAAATTGATACCAATAAATCATCATGTGCACATCAAATATTCATCAAAGTAAAAGCTAATATTCAAATTTCTTAAACAAAAAAATTATAATAACAATAGTTCAACCAAATTATAACTAAATTAATTCAATCAAAATAAAACCTAAAGGGGAATGATAAAAAAAATAGTTCAACAAATCCTAACATGATTAAAATATATAGGTTTGGTATATATTCGTTCAAAATGGCTTTTAATTCGTTCACATCATTAATTATTTTATTCTGAAATTGATATGTGAATACTACTTCTAAAGCCATTTTACAGATTGTGGTGGGTTAAGAGAGTAAGTACTTTACAAAAACAACAATTTTTTTAAGATTGAAAAATCAAACTGGAAGTTTTTAATCTTTAAAATCGGATTTACAGTGAGATTACTTTGAGATTCAATAAAGGACACAGCAACAGGGAAAATGACACAACAATCAAATATTTCAGGAATAAACCTAGATCATCAATCTATCTATTTTTCATTCACAAATAAAATCGATCCACACATAATAAAAAATTGTAAACAAAAGTACTTTGTTCACGAAGAGTTCACAAGTATGTTTTTTATCTCTTCTATAGCCTCAAAAAAATCTCCTGTCAAAAGTCTGATGGGTTAGGGTGAGATTTTTTATAGGATTTGATATTTATACTTTCTACTAAAAAGTCTCACACAATCCCACATATACAAAAATCATTCAAAATCAACAAGTTTTTCAATACCATAAGACTTTTTATTATTTGTTTAAAGTCTGATTGAATACCACTGGATTTGGACACCCTATTTAAAAAGTCCCAAAAGTCTTATTGGAATACCACAAAACTTTTTAAATTATTTAAAAATCTTAATTGAATACCACAAAACTTATTTAACTTAAAATAATCTTTTAAAATCTCAATTCAATACCTCCCCTAAAAACGATCAGTTATGTCAGATGAAGGTGTTTTGCATCCTTATTCTTCAACAGACAACAAATCCCAAAATTCCCTGCAGATAAGGCCTTAATCTCAGACATGGCATGGAACCTTCATTCATAGCCTACAAGTTGATTTCTTTTCCTTCCTTTAAAAAAAAACTGTATTTCATGTTATTCTTTATCTTTGGAAGTGTTTGATTTGGTGGACCATTTGGCTTTGCTTTGATGTTGAAGTGACAAATATCGGATTTTTGTGTTTTTTTTTTTTTCGTCAAACATTGAGTTTATTTTGGCGCATCTGGGCTTTTTTAATAGTTTTTGGGGATAAAAATGGTAAAATTTAGAGTTTTGAGTTGATCAGCTGGTGGGTATTTGTTAGATTTTAATTCTTAATTCACAGCAAAAATATCAGTGTATGATACTGTTGAAATCTGGATTTTTTTTTTTTCAGTTCTTTTTGTTATTGTGTGATGTTGGAGATAGAGATGCTGAAAGATGGATTTTTGGATTGATTGCTGATGGTTTTTGTGTAGATTTTAATTAATATCGCACCTTGAAGCGTTACGAGTTGCAGAGGTGTTCGCTGGTTTCCTTGGAAGAAATTTGTTTTAGAAATGGAGGTTCAAGAGATAGCTGTGCATGAATCTTCTGTGAATATAGTCAGATCAGTGAGATTAGAAGAGGATGAGGAGGAATTTAGGAGCTGTTGCGAAGAAGAGGAACTGTGGAAGGAGACTGAAGATGTGGTGGTGAGGGAGGAAGAAGAAGTGAAGGAGGAGCTTGATGAATTTTCAGTGAGGATGTTCTTCAAGGGCATGTCAATAACTGAGGCTGGGGAGTCTGGTTCTGGGTTCTCAGGGATTGGTGTGGTCATGGAGAGATCAATTGATCTTCCTGTTATTCAGATCCAGAAGAAGCTTGATTTCTATGTGGAAGAATCTGTGGCCGATTATTTAGCTCTAATGGATGGTCTGGCCAATGCAATGCAGAATAAAATCCGCTGTGTGTATGCTTTTACCGATTCCGAGTTGTTGCATGATCAGGTTTGCTCCATTTCAGAAAGATTTTTGTCTTTTGAGTAATAAATGCAGCAGTATCTTCATGATGCCGAGTCTTGCTTAAGCCTTTTAAATTGTTGAAATTGAGTTTACTCTGTTTCCTTATTTTACCTCATCAATGACATAAGCTTATTTTCACATCTATAAACTACTTTTTCCACGTGTGAATCGTGTATTATTCTCTCAGAAAGAATTTGGATTCAAGGTCCAGATCTTTGCTTACTGTCTTGCATTTGTAGCTTGTAATCTTGTCATAGGTTGTATATTTTGTAATGCTGAAAAATTGGGTTTTTGAGGAGCTCTTGGCAGAATTAGTTAGATACAATGTATTGATATGTTTGTTTAACATGTAATATTTGGCAGATTACACGTGAGGAAAAACTTGACATTCCGCTTATGATTGCACTAAGACAAAGAATCTTAGAACAAACTGATAATCTTGAAGATTTTGTTATAAAGCTTGTTCCCAGTAATTGAGCTTGAGAAGGCATTGAAATTAGCCCAAATAGCAATTGGATTTGTCGCATCTCCTGCAAAGGGGGATAAATCACTGGAAAATTGTTCAATCTGCTGCGAGGACAAGCCTTCTCCAATGATTATCACAATGGAATGTTCACACAAGTTCTGTTCACATTGTATGAGAACCTATGTTGATGGGAAAGTGCAGTCATCTCAGGTT
This sequence comes from Zanthoxylum bungeanum, assembly GCA_019454045.1. Classification (NCBI taxonomy): domain Eukaryota; kingdom Viridiplantae; phylum Streptophyta; class Magnoliopsida; order Sapindales; family Rutaceae; genus Zanthoxylum; species Zanthoxylum bungeanum. The sequence continues at coordinate 197,827 of SKCR01038790.1, read as the reverse complement.
CCAATAAGATGCCCTCAGTCAAGATGCAAATATTACATCTCTACTGTTGAGTGTAGATCTTTTCTTCCAATCAGTTCATATAAATCATTGGAGAGAGTCCTTGCAGAAGCAAACATCCTCCACTCAGATAGAATCTACTGCCCCTTCCCTAATTGTTCTATCCTGCTCGATCCTCGTGAATGTTTGTCTGCTAGGGCAAGTTCATCGAGTCAGTCCGATAATAGCTGTGTTGAGTGCCCACTTTGTGAAAGATTTATCTGCGTGGAATGTGGGGTTCCTTGGCATTCTTCAATGAGCTGTGAAGAATACCAGAATCTCCCTTTGGAGGAAAGAGATGCAGGGGACATAACCTTGCATCGGTTGGCACAAAACAAGAGGTGGAGGCGTTGCCAGCAGTGCCGCAGGATGATTGAGCTCACTCAAGGTCTTTGTCACATGATCTGCTGGTAAGATATGTCACTTTTCTCTGGTTAATGGTGTTATATTTATTTAAAACAAGTTGGTAGATGGGTTAGAAAGAAGAGAGACCATCCAATACCTGTAAATCTCTGTTGCTAAGTTGCTCATTCGGCCACAAAGTAATTAAATTGCCTCTAGGATTTTGAAGATTGAATTGTCTTATTTCCTTGCCTTCATTCTATGTTTAATGAAAAAGCATTATGGTCTGGTTTGCAGCAGCATGCATGGCAAGTAGGGTGCTTATGAGGACCTCCAAATCACATAATAATCTCACACTAAAACACACAAAAACAGAAGAGAAAATTTTACTTTAATTCATGAAAATGAAATTGCAATAACAAAGATAATTGAAGGTGAATAGATTCACCAGCCCTATACAACTTTGAGGCGTTGGCAACCTCCTTTTCCAATCCCAATCCCAATTTTTCAAAATGATAGCATACCTAAAATACTAACAAATCATTCTTATTTATACCTAAACCCCAATGACTAAAATGACCCATTTACCCCTCTCTCTTTGCGATTTTACGCATTGGGTCCTAACATTACTCCCCCCCTTTGAAAACACGTTGTCCTCAACGTAGGAGTGCGGATATGACGATCGCCTCAAAGGATATCCCAGGCTTGAACGACATTGTACTGATAAAGTCCCAAGCTTCCTCCAGATAACCAACAGATTCAGCTCATTGATAAGAGTCTAGAATCTCGCCAATCTGTCTAATTCTGCTAGTTTATCTTCCACCTTTAGGGCTAATTTTTCGACCCTATCAAGATCGATCACCCTCAAGTACTTTAAGCCATCTCGAACCTTAGATTGCAACTCATACTGCAATCCATTGATGAAAATTCCCGGTAAATGATACTCGGATGTGTAGGACACTAATCCTGCCAAACAATCGAACCTGTCAATATAGTCACAGAGAGAACTATCTTGCCGTATGTAACCCAATTCGGACGAAATCCCAATACACCTCATTTTTTTAACTTTTTTTTTCTTTTGACCAATCCAACAATAATTGATGCAGGACTAAAATGCAAGAAATTGAAACTATCTGGGCTAAATTGCAAAAAACAAAAAACTTAGGGGCAAAATGTAATTAACCTAAATCATCACAGGTGACCAGAATGACACCGGGAGGGTCGAATCTGGAAGAGTTCGTGGAGGGGAAGGCAGTCGTGGTGTCGGCGTGCTCTAACTCCCGACGATGGAGCTCGTGGGCACCAAAGAAACGGCGGAGGGTTGGATCTTTGATCTGCCACTTCAGGTCGGCAAACAACGATGAAGGCTGGCTGTTTGAGGTCGCCGGCTCGTTCTGAGCCTTTTGGTGGAGATATTTGACGCCGAGAACAAGCTGAGGGGTGGTGGCGTGTTGCGATGTGGTGGCGGCGCGACGGCTTTGGGTCGATTTGGTGTCGCGGGCGGTAGGGATATGATTGTCAGCGTCTTCTGAGGCTGTTGGTGGTCTCGGCCGATGGTGATGATGGCTGTGGAGGTGGTTGGTGGGTGGCAGCAGTTAGGGTTAGGTTCTCTGATTTTTTTTTAATTTTTTTTATTTCAAGCACAGACTCCTACTCCTACACTATTGATTTGATCCCAAAACACAGGGCCAAGGAACTTAGGAACGTAATGCCTGATACCAATTGATGAGGAACTCCAAATCACATAATAATCTCACAATAAAACGCACAAAGAAAATTGTACTTTAATTCATGCAAATGAAATTGAAATAACAAAGATAGATGAAGGTGAATAGAATCACCAGCCCTTGCCACAATTTTGAGGTGTTGGCAGCCTCCTTTTTCAATCCCAATTCCAATTTTTCAAAATGATAGCATACCTAAAATACTAACAAATCATTCTTATTTATACCTAAACCCTAATGACTAAAATTACCCACTTACCCCTCTCTCCTTGCGATTTTACACATTGGGTCCTAACAAGTGCGTATATCCTCTCAAATGAGAAATAGTTTTAGGATTTTGAGATCTTGGAACTTGTCAGTCCAAGAACATTAAGTCTAACAAAATTGATAGTCCGCTATATGTCAAATAGGCATGTAGTGATGTCATGGTAATTATGACTGCTGTTGTAATATTGATATTGGTGGTGATGACTAGGGGTGGGCAAAAAAACCGAAGCCGAACCGAACTGATGATAACTATTCGGTTCTGATCGATTCGACGCTTGCAATTGGATTGTGTATTGGAGGAATCCGATCGGTTCGAATCGATTTGGTTCACGATTCAAATCAAACTAATTTAACCGATCATTTTTGTTGCTAATCAGTAAGTGGCTTTAAATTTTGAAAATGCCTAAGTTTATTTACTTTCTTTATTGGAGTTTCTTTTGGGCTCACTCATATTTTTTTGGGCGTCACTCATAAAATGTCGAAAATTAAAAAATTGAAAGCATTAGGTTTCGTAAGTTTTGTTTATTGCTCCTCTCAAATTCTTTTGCCGATCTTTAGCCAAATTTCTTTTGCCCATCTTCATCCAAAGTTCTTTTGCTCATCTTTAGCTACCGACGTCACTAGTTGCCACCACTCTTCGATCTTCAGTGTTTGTTTTTGTTTATGGGTTTTGCTAATTTTGTTTCTTTTCTTGTATTGTAATAATGTTCTTACATTTGGACTCTCTATTGTACAGTCCATTCTTCAATTATTTCTTCATTCTTCAAACTTATTCATGGCTCAAATTCTGTCAGATGTGGGTTATGTAAATTTTTTTCGAATATTGGCTCAAATTCAATTGGGAATAACTTTTGTAAGTTGTAGCTAAATGTGTTAGCAAGGTTTCTGTTCATCTAGAAATTAGCAGTACTGTAGGTGTTGGATTTTTTGCTTCAGTTCGGTTTGTGGAGAAAACCGAACTGAACTGTGAACCGAAACGATGAACCGAACTTTACCAAAACACTAGGCCAACCAATCAGTTTTCAATTCAGTTTGGTTTTCTCCCAAACTGAACCGAAACTGATTTTGCCCATCCCTAGAAATGACCATTGTCATGATGAAATGGTCATGGACTAGGACTGCAGGAAGGACACTGTGGGTTTTGTTATTAGTGCTTTTGAAGACAAACCGTTGATTTCATTAAGTATTTCCTAGTTCTTTTTATTTTATAATTTTATTTGAAATTTAGATCATAGTTTGCTTTTTGTTTAGTTTTGAAGGTTTGCCCGCTTGTATAGGCCTTGGGAATTTGATGCACTAGTATTTGCTCTAAAATGATGGCGTGGGTGATAAATGAGGATCAGAGGGTGGATAAAGTTGGGAACTGCACTGGTGCTATTTCGAAGTAGTAGAATGCTTGTCTCATAAATGGAAAAATTTTATGATGAGCTATTAGGAAGCAACAATGTAGAACTGTAATTGAACTGAGCAAGATGGATAGGGTAGCAGCATTAACAAACAGAGGAAAAAAATGAAGTTTTGTTGAATTCAGTTTACTGGATAAGAAAGCTTGTTTGTTCATTAATTTGAGCTTTATAATCATTTGATAGAGAGGCAACTAGAATATCCCCCACAAGAGTTGATAGATGAAGAGGATCCTCCAACTAGTTAGGTTATTTTGTGGCTGCCTCGTGTGTTATGTTACTTTCATTTGAGTTCCTTGTTGTGATGATTAGCCCCTATGTTGAATTAGACACACTTTGGTATCCTGTCGTATTCTGTCACCTGTGAACGTACTATCTTTGTGGATGTTTGGTCTCTCTTTCAATCTGTCTCTTTTATACCAGATGCACTAATTTGAACTTCATCAGCTCTGTGTTGATCTCATTTGAGTATTGATAGATTTGAACAAATTATTTGTATTTTAGTCCGTGGAACTAGAATTTAGTAAACAATGCAAAATTACACAGTAGCGGGGAAAAGGAAAATTGTTCATGTTTTTCTTATATATCTTGTGCAGTAATATGGGATTCTAGTTAATAATTTGGTTATTGTATTAATCTATTAAAACTAAGCAGCTATGGTTGTTATCACTGATGCATGACCTAACTGCTAGGATGACAAGCTGTTGCATAGAATTGTTAATTGGGGTAAATGCTCCTTTGGTCCGTATAGTGTGAGCTAATTACCCAATTATTTACTATATTTTTTAAAATTACCCAAAAGGTCTTTTGTATCTGTTTCTGTTTAAATTTACTTAATTGTCATCTATTTTTAACCAATTGCTTGTCAGATTTATTTGAATTCTAAGTTACGTTAAACAGAAACATTAATTTATCCTTGAAAAGTTAGATCCAACAACTACGGCAATAGTGACAGGTGTTTTGGGTAATTTTTAAAAATTCAGGTACCAATTGAGTAATTGGCTCAAACTATAGGGACTAAAGAGGCAGTTACACTGTGTATTGGTGCAATTGTTTCCTGCAATCCTGTCCATGTGAGAACTAGTCTCAGGGACTTGGGGTGTCTTTATAATGAAGTTGATAAATAGGTCAAATTTAACTTCATTTTACTGCATTATTTAAAGTTTGAGGAACTCAAATATAGTCCTGTATTTTATTTCCAGGTGCGGGCATGAGTTCTGCTATTCTTGTGGTGCCGAATATAGTGATGACCAACAGACCTGCCAATGTGTTTGGGATGAAGACAATTCTGAAGATTTGACCCAATCTGTCCAAGAATCAGAACAATGGGCATGGGAAACTTTCAACTCTCTCCCTATTATCATGGACGCTTACTCAGACCAAGAGAGATCACAGCTGGCACTGATCCAAAGATTCCTTGCTGGGGGTTTTAGTCTGAGTGACCATCATCCTCATCAATCCCCTCCTCGCTGTACAGACTCGTATGTAGATGCTATGAAAGATCTTCATCAACTTCCTTGGCTTGAAAGATTCGTCTCCGTGATAAGCGACGACTACTATGAAGATTATATGCAGTGAAGCAGGTAATATACTACTCTGAAATTAGGGAAATGAGTTGATAAACTACCAAGAATTGCTTTTAGAGAAGGTTCGAGAGCATTTCGCTCTTTGACTCCTTGTTTTCTTTACACGGGCATGTAAAAATGCACGCTGGTTCTTACCATGCAATCTTAGTCATTATATGCTGAAAAAAGTATTGTCATGAAGGTCCTTGCATAAGATGGAAGGAGAAGTATCAATACTGGATGGCTGCTTTCATCTGGAAAGAAAAAGAAAAAGTGATAGGAAACAAAAGCTGAAAAAATCAATGAAACCTTTTTATATTTCAATGCTCTCTCTTTCTTGAATAGGTGTGCTTTTAGGTAGTTGTATGCAATAACAATGTGGTATTTCTCATTTTGAGATTCGAAGTTGCAGAAATAAATGGCATCATTGAAGTTGTTGAATAGTGAAAGGAAATTGTATTAAAGAAAGTGCTCTTCCATGTTCTATTAATTATGTTTACTAGATAAATATTTAGGAGACGAAAGAACGAGGGCCTGTTTCCCTCTGATTCACCTCCGGGGTGGGGTTTCTTAAGGCGAGGGAATCAATTTAGGACAGAGTAGCTATTCTATTCTCTTCTATCTCTAACCGCTAAGGAGTTAACTTAGCCTCGACAAAATTATCTTCAAAACGACATATTTTTAATAATAAATGAAAACGACAAATTATCTAAACCAAGGGGGAAAAAATGCATTTTCGCAAATGGTCATAATTATATTTTTATAACAATAATAGCAAACAAAGCTAAATTTGGACCCCAAAAAAATTCCTCTAAAATTATTTCTTCTCTCTCATGTTCTCTTACTAAACTTAATTTGGATTTCTCCTTCCCTCTTCTTTCTCTCACATTTCCTCTTCCCAAGTTCAACAACAAGACTCTTATTTTCATAATTGAAATTGCTCTCTTTCTCATTATCTAGGTATCATTTGGTGTAGAATTTAATGATTTTATAAATTGGTTTATTTCCTCAATATATTACTTATAATTTAATTCATACTCTTAATCAATATTCTCTACCAAACAATACATAATTCTTGAGATTTGGTTGAATAAAACTGTTAAAATTAGGTTACAAAGATCGAGAGCAACTTGGCCATTGATTTGCAGTCATGTTATAAAGGGCATTGGACAATAAAAATTGGGGATGATGAAAGTTTCCAATTTTATCGACTCCTCCACTGTTGGGAGAAACTTTCAATTTTAAAGCGGCACCACTCTGCTTCTCAAAGCATGTAAGGGCGGTGCGATGGGTGCAACCATCACACTTATCATTTCACGCGATGGGTGCCATCACACGGTTGTTGCATTATCATTTCGTATGATGGCACCCATCGAACAACCATCACACACTGAATCATTATCTTATAGTATGTGTGCATGTATTCATATCATGTTGCCCAAGTGCTCAACAAGTACACTTCATTTTGTGGGACTCTCTAAGTTTAGGTTTATCCGTCACGAAATCCAAGTCGCACTGATTGAATAATTTAAGATCTGTTGGTTAATGATGATATTAAATTGTACATTTTAGCTAAAGAATACAAAGTGGCGTTTCTGAATGGTTTCTTCAGATAAGAGATCCATTGTGATTTCTTAGTTTGAAGAGTTCATTTTGGAATGGCCCTGGAGTTTGTATTATGCTAAGATTACAATTTAGTATATTAGCTTATATGGCCTATTGTAGACTCGGATGAGCTTTCTGGAAATTTGTGTTTTCTAATTTTGATATCAATCAGATTGTCTGATTTTATCAAAGCATAGAGAATACATATGAGATAGAAGGGTTAGTGGGAGCGTACAAATTTCTCTATAGTATTTGACATCATAAGGACATTGTCATTATTAATGTAATAATGAGATGTTTACGAGGTTAAAAGGTTTACCTCAGTCTTATTTTCTCCGTGATAGCTGTGAGAGTGGTCTTTGTTGTATTTGATATAAGTTTTATATATGATATAAAACTAAGAGACTTGTGAGATACTTCTATTTAGTCGTACCTTAGATATGATCTAATGAAGGACATAACAAGACAATCTGTATGACAGTTAGTATAACTATTTGACAGTTAGTGTGTGTCTTATGTATAGTATTCATCTTTTGTAAATGATGATTCCTTTTTCGAAAGAAATGTTGATTAGAATGTCTAATCAATCTTATGCATCATAAGATGATGGCATAATGGATACTATATTGAGTGCAATAAGAGATGTTAAGAACGAGTTTCTAATTATTGGAGAATAAAGTTCGCAACCATTACGGTCAGATTAGTTTTGAGTCTAATTATGACATTAGACTGTCTACGTCATAAAGAGTCAGAAAAGATGTAGTGGGAGTGTCACAGATGATTGTACTGTATGAGTGGAATTATATGCAACTTATGAAGTATTGACTTATGAAGTTGCATGATGACCTTAAAGATTAGAAGTTTGATATTAATGTTGTGTTTGCGGTTGTCTTCATAATATTTTGGATTTGATCTGTAAATACTCAGATAACTTAGTAGCTGAAGCACAATGTTGATGAGGCATCTGAGTCATATTGATGTAGAACTTAGTTTCTACAAAAATATGAATGATGCTACATAAGGGAAATAGTTGTGTTTGTTGGACAAACTCAATTTTTCATAGCCGGCTTACTTGTTGTTGCCTACATTTTGAGCACTAGGTGAGTTCTTGAGGGCCATGCGTATGTGATACATATTAGGATGTGTATATGATACCGTGGATTGACACTAGAGCAAGTGGGAGAAATTGTTAGGGTTGGTGCTCGGAGTGCCAATCCGGATAGTATTTATGTCTGATTCATAAATATGAGCAATATATTTTTCCATAATATTAATTATTTATGGTAGCACTTATTGTCTTTTATTATATATAATCGATCTAATTCATTAGATTGAAAATAAAGCGTGTTTAGTGATATATATATATATATTAGACAAAGACCTGATAATATATAATGTAGTGCGCAATTACAACGTAGTTTGTAATTGACATTGGGAAGCATCACTACTAGAAATATATTATCAAATCCAGTTCCTGGTCAAGATTTACTGGCATGGGTTAGTTAGTAAAATCCATTGAGACCAGTACATATCGTATATCGGACTTGGTCCAATGGTTTATCCCAATGAACCATGAGTCTCGGGAGACTCGTATAGACGTGTAGGTGTTTATTTGATAAAAATTGAATGACTCACCGAAGATTACCTAATAGATGGTACACCAACGTCAATAGGAATCTTCTTGGGTTGAGTAGCATAGTGATTCTTTGACTTGAGATACCATTGTGGATATATGAGTTATCCTCCACATTTAGATGGCAGTCACGTCACCGATCTATTAAGATCAGAATTTCGCATGTTCGTTGGGTGTAGACTCATGCTCATGCTATCCTGTGTGTATAAAGATAGGATCTGTCAATCCTGTGTACATGGCATATGTGTCCATTATATGATTAGAAATCTGTTAAATCCATGGCCGTAGTATACTTCAGAAGTAAGTTCCGAGTGTTATTTCGAAGATTTCTAATAGATACGTCGACATGATTATACCTATAGAGATTTGACGTTTATATATATATTTCTGGGATAATCCGAATACCTGTGACATAGGGATTATACGTATGCAATGACCTCGACCTGTATGATTCAGCGAGTTTATCCGTGTCGTCATAATTTATGAGTGGGAGAATTATGGACACGGAATTGGATTTCGTGACGGATATGACTGAATCTAGAGAGTCTCACTGATGAAATATACTTATAGAGCACTAGGGAAACTTTTATGAATAGTGGAGATTATTTATAAGTAGTTTAACCATTAAACGAAAAATACATGCAATCGGGACCTGACGGTCATTTCCAAATTAATGTGTATTTGTATTGAATACTTGATTTTATTAAATACATATTAATAAAATATCAAATGTGATATTTGGCATATATCATAAATGTATTTGAGATATTTAATGTAAATATAATACATATATTTAAGATATTAGTATTTAATTATTTAATTATTTAGTTGTTAAATAATTAAATTAATTAAAATGATAAATATCTTTATAATGATTTTTGCTTTTTAATGGCTTGATTTTAGTGGTCCATTTGGTGTTTTCTTTATTAAAGATAATTGTTAACTTTATTAAAGCAAAATGTGTGCCAATGGAAATTAAACAAAAATTAAATAATTTGTTATTTACTTTTTTGGTAAATTTCAGCCAACATGAAAAAATATAAGAGATTTGTTTCTTTTTATTTTTTCAAATACACAAGTTGAAAATGAGAATTACAAAGTAAGGTTGAGAGGCAACATGTAGAATAAATGAATGAAATTAAGTAAATCCTTGAATTTTGTAAGTAATTTCCAACTTTCTTCAACTAGAAAATTATTTCCATATGTCTAGGCTTCGATTTGTGATGCTTAGAATTTTCTCTACTCCTTAAGTGTGTAATTTAAATGGTTCTTAACTTGTTTGAAAGATTAACATGTATATTAATTAAAGAATGAATGAAATTGTTCATTTAGTATTCTTTAAGCCATCTGATGGTGAATTTACCATTCTAGAGTTTCTTAGCCATTAATAAATAACCTAGAATTGTTCTTGAGTTGTTTCATGATGGTGAGACTTGATTGGTGTGTGTTGGACAATTATGACCCATAGCGTCACTATTTGTAAAAGAGATTGTGTTTTTGTACAAATTAATTATGTAGCAATAGAAATTGCCTTTTATCATTTGATAATTAGATTACTTAAATGTATGAATGATGAAAGTCCTTATGATTAGTTCTGAATTGATAAGATATGAGACAGTTCAATTCATAAAGGTTTAATCATTAAATATCCTTAGTCGTAGTATTATCGAGACTGGACATCGATAATGCGGAATAGACTAGTATTGTACTTGTGCGTGTTATGGAAGCGTAACAACATAATTCTCATGTATTTAAGTATTGGATACTTATGCAAGTGTGATAGGAGGTTGTGTTTTACCGATGGTACGGAAAACAGCTTCGCTCTGGATAGACCCCGCGGAATCCTATTGGTATTATGACTATGTGTCTAAGGGAATCTGCATCAGGGTAAGTGTATTTGGTCTAAACCTGAGACTTGCATCGCTAGTACTTGCGACAATCAATACGCTTTGGTTTTGGTCGTCCAGGACTTTAACAGGTTCTGTGTACGCCTCTTCTGGGTTTATTGAGAATCGTAGTGTATTGGATGTGATGTCAAGACAGAAGTATCACTTCAGTCATATGGAGATGATGATCACGCAAGGATACATAACTCGTTCTCTAAGGGTTGCAACCATCGGGATAATATGACTAGGTCATGATTATCCGATAATAAAGAGACTAGTTGCTGGTAATCCGATATATGCTTCGTACGGGGTAGACACTATACAGCCCTAGGCCTTGCATGTGACATCCGATACTGGATCGCAATACGCAATACTACGTATACTACGCCTGATATAGATCGTATATTCCATAAGAATATTTCTGGAGAATTAGGTAGGCATGGCGCTTTGCTAGAAGCCAACCTTGTCTCGTAAATCAGTAAAAACGTAGTACTTGGTACATACGTGTTCGGATAGTCCGACGACCGGATTTACTGCCAACATATCCAGGATCTCTTGGGTCGCTTCCCAAGATTCACCGATGACGTATGATTCGAGCATAATTAATCTGAGTAATTGCGGAGAGACTTTATCTGGGATAAAGTACTATTTGAAGAAGAGAGAGAAAGATTAATTTGGAATTAATCGATAAATAATATTTGATATATAAACGAAATTAGATTTCGACGCGGAATTAAAATTAGATTTTAATTCTGGCAAACGAGTTAATTTAGAATTAATTCGTTAGCGATGTGAATAGTAATTTTGCTAGGCATAATTATTTAATTAAATTCGATTTAATTACGTCGCGACAGAAGTTCGTTAATTCAGAATTAGCGAACCCGAGTTTGGGAGTGTCTGCAGGCCCACTCGCATTTTGAATCGAGTGGGGCCAACATGTCACATCACATGTCACTTCACTTGTCACCTTAAGTTGCTTTTGGTTGATGGGTTTATGTGAAGTTGTTGATGACTTCTTTTACACTCCAAAGTCATGCCTTGAATGACTTTTACCAAACCAATATTTGGTATATCAATTAATTATTTTTTGAAAGCAATTACACAAGTCTTCACTCTCTCCTCAATGACCGGAAATTGAAGCAATTTTCATCTCCCCCCTTGTTCTTCACTTGGCCGAAAGTCTGCAAGAACAGAATTAAAAATTGTGGCAATTTTTGAGTGCTAGCACACACATCAAAGGAATCATATCAAGGTATTAGGGAAACCAACTTGAGAGCTTGGAATCCACACAAAGCTTGGAGCTTGATCATCTTCTTCCTTGGACCACCTTGGCCGAACCTAGTGGGAAAATTTTGTTGTTTGACACATCCTAAATCCGATCATTGTAAGTGTGTTTCCGCCAGTCTTCTTTGTATATTCATTCACATTTCTATGCTTAATTTGATCTTGGGACTAAACCTAGAAACCCAACAATGGTATCTATGAGCCAATTTGAGCATGAAATGAATTAGGGTAAAATTTGGGTAAAATCAATTTGAGCATGATTTGATAAAATTGATTGATTGAGTATGCTTGAATGATGATGTACTGAAGTTGTATATGATCAATTTCATGAAATATTGATTGGATCAATTTTTTGCCCAATACTTGGCTTGGCCGAAACTTGGTGTTACCCTATAGTCATGGTATTTTTTGTTTCTTTGATCATTGGATGACTTGAAACAATTGGGTAATGTTGATTTAAAATTCAATCGGATTGAAAAATGAAATCAGACAAAATAACCCTACAATGCCGTGAGCTATCTAGCATGTAATGACTTGATTTTTTGATTCAAAAATGTTGGACATAAGTTGAACAATTGGATACATAATTAATTAATTAAATTTGTATTTTGGAAATATTAATTTAGATAATTAATTGATGTATTACACTTTGGTTAATTGAATTATAAAATTTGGAATTTTAAAATTTGATTAATTGGGCTTGATTTTGAATTGGGCTAGTAATTGTTGTATTTGGTCATAATGGGCTTGGTTGGGCCAATTTGGTTTAGGCCAAATTGATTGGATCCATATTGGGCCAAAATCATTCCATTAAGTCCAAATATAACAAATGGGCTTTAAAAGTTTAATTGGGCCTTATGGGCCGAAATTGGTTTCTTGGCAAATGAGGGTGATTCCTTAATTGAGCTTGGTAATTGGGTTTGACCCATATTGACCAAAGCCCATGCCTTATGAAATCAATTGAAAGCCCATCATACTTTAATTAAACAAACATTGGATGTTAGCTGGGCTTTGAGACCCGATAAGATTAGATTTGGAATCTAAGTCGTTAAAACGCATTAAAAAGTGTAGTTATTTAATTTGGAATTAAATAAATGAATTAGTATTGAATACGAATTAAATTAGATTTAACGAGTAGTTCGATATAATTCAAGAATTCGTACTTTGAGTACTTATTCTCAAACGAGTTGGACTCGCGCAAAATCAAATCGTTGTTTGAACATTGGATGATCACATAATTCAAAGATTAATTAATTGGATTAGATTGATTGAATTGCATGCTATGAATGAATACATGGATGTGTTGAATGAGTAGCGTATATCAGATGGATATTAGAAGGGAAAGGGCAATTTTGGAAATGGTTGTAAATTTAGAATTTATTAAATTGGACCTGCGTGTCCAGCCTTATCTCTCATTATTTCTTTGTATTCTCTTCTCACCTAACTCCCCTCAATGTAATGAGGTTTCTATTATTGTATTATGTAATTGGGTAGAAGTAGAATAGTGCTAACTGGGGAGAGGAAATGAAGTGATTTTTTCTAGGAACAAGTTTTTAAATATCCATCCGCATATCGTTATTAATTTACTTTCCGCGCCTTATTATGCTTTTAGAATGCATGCTTAAGGGTGTATGATGAGACCTAACAAAGATAATAAATTGGTTGCCAATTTACGCGAAAAACAATCAAAACATATTAATCGATATTTCATTCCATTGAGTGATTCTTACTCAAGATCCAAGATTGGCATTGGTGTGTTGGCCAAAGTCAAGACCTTTGTCAATTGCGGATGTGTTTGAATCATGAAAGCTTTGTTCCATATCGATGTCTTGTCCAAGTTGTGATTTGTTGGCCAAAGTCAAGATCACTTCTTGTCCATCGACATTGATTACGAAGCTTGTTGTGCCAAAGCCAAGGCTTAGTTGATTCAGAGGAAAAAGGTTAGGAAAATATATTGGATATATTGGCATATATATTGTTTATATATTTTGGACTTGGAGGTCCACCTACCGGATCTAGGAATTGGATGAGATCCAATTGATCTTCGAGATCTACCTAGTTAAATATCATACAGCTTGTTGGCCAAAGTCAAGGTTGTGTGTTATTTAACGGGATCCTAGCCCACTAGGAAACTAGGTTTCCCGAGTACTCGACATAGGGTTAGAGGCTCGCCGAAAAATAGTGGGAGGCTAGTATTGAATTTTCAATTTTTTTCAAATACTTAGCTTTACGCGCTTTCAAATATTTCGTCAAAATTATTTTATTAGTTGGACTAATATAATGTTATTTTTCTTGTAACAGTTGGACTGTACCCTACATTGTTAATTGGATAATTAGATTATCGCAGTTAAAATGACCGGAAAGAGTAGTGTCCATGACATAATCATGGGAGAGAATGTCTTCAACGACACTAACTTCTCTGATTGGGAACTGAATCTAAGGATAGTCCTTGGATCCGAGAGGCTGCTATATACTATGGAGAGACCTCTTGGGCCTAAGCCCAGATCTGATCAGTTGCTCGAGCTAGATCTTTGGAAGACACATAGTGATGACAACACAACTGCTCAATCTATCATGCTTGCTGCTATGACTCAGCAATTCCGTCGACAGAACAAGGGATTGGATCCCTATAACATGTTGGCGAAATTGGATGATCTGCACCGATCTAATCTTAGATCGCAAAGATATGAGTTACAGAAGAAGCTCTTCCGCGCTCGAATGTCAGAGTGTACATCTGTTGAACATCATGTGACATAGATGATTCCCGATATCGAGCAACTTGGAAAAATGGGGATTGTCTTTGAGATAGAGACCTCTATAGATTTGATCATGCAGTCTCTCCCCGACACTTGGAGTGGGTTCATCATGAACTATAACATGATGAACCAAGAGCAGACTCTTGGAGAGCTGATGTCCACGTTGAGAGAGGCAGAAAAGGAACTTCTCAAGGGCAAGAAGCATGAGGTGCACTTCGCTTTTACATCTCGGACTCCGAGGGCTGGGCCCAAGGCGACTGGAGGTTTCAAGAAGAAGAAGAAAAAGAAGGGCAAAGGCAAAGCGTCAAAGGCTTCTGGGAAGCCTAAGGACAAGTCTCAAGATGTTTGCCTCCAGTGCGGGAAGCGGGGTAATTGGAAACGTGACTGCCGCGAGTACGAGGCGCTCCAGAAGGAGATAACGGCGGGCAAGGCACCGGCCTCAAGTATGTTTGTTATAGAAATAAACATGACTACTTCTAGTTTTAAAAATTGGATTTTTGATTTTGGTTGTGGTACTCACATTTGTACTGATGTGCAGGATCTGCGGATTAGCAGGAAACTGGCGTCAGGAGAGATTGACCTGCGTGTTGGAAATGAGACATCTGTCACTGTTTTGGCCGTTGGTACTTTTGTTTTGGAACTGCCCTCGGGGCATGTACTTGAACTAACAGACTGTTATTATGTACCTAGTTTGACTAGGAATATTATTTCTGTATCTATGTTAACCCAATGTGGGTATACTTTTGTATTTCGAAACACTGGGTGTTTTATGTATAAAAATGATATAGAAATTTGCACTGCTGTTGTAAATAATGGTCTTTATATTTTGAATATAAATCAATCTCAACCATATTCTGTAACAAACAAAAGGCTTAAAGTAAGTCATAAAGATGAAACTTATATGTGGCATTGTCGTCTGGGACACATAAACAAGACTCGCATATCCACACTTTCGAATAGTGGGTACTTGGACGGATTTGATCCAAATTCATATGACGTCTGCGAATCTTGCTTATTAGGCAAAATTCCTAAGTCACCTTTTAGCGGTAAAGGCGTGCGAGCCACAGAACTGTTAGCCCTTGTTCACAGTGACGTTTGTGTTAGACAGTTATGACCCATAGCGTCACTATTTGTAAAAGACATTGTGTTTTTGTACAAATTAATTATGTAGCAATGGAAATTGTCTTTTATCATTTCGTAATTAGATTACTTAAATGTGTGAATGATGAAAGTCCTTATGATTAGTTCCGAATTGAGATGATGAGACAGTATCAATCCACGACGGTTAAACATTAAATATCCATAGTCGTAGTATTATCGAGACTGGACATCGATAATGCGGAATAGACTAGTATCACACTTGTGCATGTTATGGAAGCGTAACAACATAGTTCTCATATATTTAAGTATTGGATACTTATTCAAGTGTGGTAGGAGGTTGTATTTTACCGATGGTACGGAAAACAGCTTCGCTCTGGATAAACCCCACAAAATCCCATTGGTAGTATGACTATGTGTCTATGGGAGTCCGTATCAGGGTAGGTGTATTTGGTCTTAACCTGAGACTTGCATCGCTAGTACTTGCGACAATCAATATGCTTTGGTTTTGGTCGTCCAGGACTTTAACAGGTTCTGTGTTGATAAGTGTGGTTTATACCCACTTATTCTGACATCCTTAACCTATTATTTTGTTATGTTTCGAGCCATTTAATGTATTTTGTAGTATCTTTTATGTCTTATTTGTAGGAAGTATTAGAACATCGATAATGGAGCAAATACGTGTGTTTCGGGACCTATTGGGAGCATCAGACTCAAGAAGCAGTAAAAACCAGCATCAGCTGCGCACTGAAATTAAAAAGGCTATAACGTTTTATCTAGAAAGCGTTACGAGACCTATAATATATCGATTTGCATCTACTCGAGGAAATATAGTCATTTACATACATTTTCTAGGGAGTTGGGCGCCGTAGCGCCCCATGCGGAAGAAAACCTGCGCAAGCCAGGAAAGTGATTTTTAGAGTTTTCAACATGTATTATGACTCCCAGGCTCTACTATAAATATATCAGTTCATCCAAAATTAGAGAGGGAGGCTAATACACTGCACAAAACGCAAAATACATATTTTTAGAGATCCAAGGAGGAGGATTGAAGAGCGACAAGAGGAGATAAAGGCTGTGACATCCGAGGAGGAAGAGATTCAATTCGACTTTTATCTTCTTGTTTCTTTCTTAGAACTCTAATGATTTCCATTAGATTCATGACTTGTTTATTATTGTTTTTATCTTTTGTCATGAACTAAACTCCTTGATTCTGGAGAATGATGTAATCGATGCTTGAACCTTGTATTTTGTTTATCAATTTTGTTATGAAGTTTTATTAATTTATTTATATTCTTTTGAGTTTAATGCTTCTTGATTGTTGGCCACAATTGAAGATGATGAATGTTTAGAATCTATCACTCGAGAGAAGGGATTTTGAATAGATCTAGAGAATATAACCTAGGATTTTATAGAGTTCGAGAGAATTTGTAGTCATTTGAAGTCGTTAATATAGAATCACAAAGCGTAACGAGTTGTTAACTACTAGATTTTTATAGAGATATCGAAGTCTGTAGTTGATGATATTTTCACTGACATTCGAGAGAGGGAGTGGATATTTTAGGAGTCTTGACTTATAAACAGTATAACTGAACAATGATTAATTGACATGACAAATACATAGGCGACAACTAGGTGAAATCAGAATCCAGAATCTCTATCGTATTAGTTCCTCCTATCAAATTGTTTTTATGTTTATTTATTTACCAAAATCTTTATTATCTGTTTTCTAAATAAAGTTAGGATTATCAATTGTAGTACTTAGTGCGAGTTAACGCAATCCCTGTGGGTTCGACACTCTTTCACTGATTTATACTAAAACTTGACACCGTACACTTGCAGTACGATATAAAAATATCACAACAAGTTTTTGGCGCCGTTGCCGGGGATTGTTTGTTTAATTCACATTAATACTACTACCAAGTAATCTTAGCTTTAATTTAGATTTTATTTTTATTTTTTCTTTATTTTTATTTTTAATTTTAATTTTTCTTTTTGTTTTTATTTTATTTTTATTTTGTTTTATATTTTTTTCGTATGAGGTGAATTTGAAAAGAAGCAATGGCAGATCCTATTGGTGCACTGATAGCTCAAGTATCGTCTCTCACGACTCATCTAGCAGTATTGACAAATCAAATGGGCCAACCGTCTATTGAAGCTGCTTCTGCTAATGGAACGCTTTTACCCAACAGAGGAGCAAGATTTGAACAAGTACAATATGTGAACAATCGGAACTTCAACAACTATAGAGGCAGTCCTATGCCTATTTATTATCATCCGAATTTTTCATATGGTGATATGGAAAATATTTTGCAACCTCCTCATGGCTTCAATTATCCAAGAGCTGAGCAGAAACCTTCCTTAGAAGACCTCATGAGCACGTTTGTAGCTACAGCTTCAGAGAGGTTTGAGAAGAATGAGTCAAGGCTGGATGACATTGAAACACGAATAGGCAATATAGAGGCAATTATGAAATCTTTAGAAGCGAAAATTGGGGTGCTTGTTTCTTCCATGGCCAATCAACAAACATGGGTTTTTCCGAGTGATACTGAAGTCAACCTCAAAGAGCAATGTCAAGTCATAACCTTTAGGAGCAGAAAAGAGATTAAAGATATCTCTCAGGACTTAGGCAGTAAAGAAAATGAAATAGTATTTTAGGAGGAAACAATAACAGAAGATGAGAACAAAGGTGAATTGATAATGAGAGGTCAATATGAAGAAATCACCTTCAGTGTTTTCAGAGCCATGCCGAGTTCTCAAGGTGATGCAGACTGTCACATGACAGATACAGTAGAAAAGGGAGTTGAAACCAGACAGGGTGAATCAGTATTTCAGCAACCTATGAGCATAATGCAGCCATGCATAAATGAAGATTCTCTGTAGCTAAACTCGAAACCACTCCCAAAGGGCCGTAAAAAGAGGAAAAGAAAAGTCAGTGCTCACTTGGAGATGACCCCTGGAAGGTTAAAAAGGAGGCCGAGCCAATTTTGCCGAATGTGTAGTCCAGAATTTCCAATTGAGGGGAAATCTACATATCATGGGGGACCATCTATGGATAAATTACCACAGCCTGCCAAGCTGTCTTTTTCATGTCATAAGAATCGGTGGATACCAAAGAATAAAGTAGATGAGATTACCCGGTTCACTACGTTTAAGCCACCATAACCATTTGGGTGGTTGCGTCTGGCTGAAGACGTTAAACTTAGCGTTAGCGGGGAGGCAACCCTTGCATTTATTTTATTATTATTTTCTTTAATTTTAATTTTAATATTTTTAATTTAATTTAATTTTTTTTACTTATTGTGTGATATTGTTTATTTATTCGTTGTGCATGCTATTTATGCAGGTAGCACGAGACACACAAAGCCCGCGCAACCAAATTCTAACCAGTAGGGGCCTGATCAACTCCATGCACGGTAGTGTTGTTCCTCACTCCTGTTCTTTATATTTATCTTACATTGAGGACAATGCAAGTCTTAAGTTTGGGGGTGTGTGCATGTATTCCTGCTATATTTTTGTTGATTTATTAAAAAAAAATAATTATTATTTATTTTTAGTCTTTGATAGTAAAACATAAATCATATGATGAATTTTGTTTGTTTATGGGTGAAATTTTAGAAACGATAAGTGCCCAATTTACTTTTATCTGATGCCTTGAATAATTGATCTATGTTAGACTCGTAAGCACTTAAAAATAGGTTTTTAGCAGTGAAAACTTAAGTAGTTGACAAGGTGACTAGTTGAAGAAATTGCATGTCAATGAATGACCGTTTGCTTAGATATCTATCTTGATTTGCTAGTGTTATGAAGTATGGTATAGCTAAAAAGAAAAATGTCTCTAAATAAAGAAAATAAACCACCTATAACCGATAAGCGTGAAGCTACCCATGGGCGAGTATTAGGACCACCATGAGGATAAATGCTACCTTAAAGGGTAGGTGAGTTGAAAAAAAAATGAGTGTAAAAATGAGAAAAGAAAAAAGAGACAAGAAAATAAAAGAAAAATCATACCATACTGAGCACAAAATAAAGCAATCATCGAGCATAATTGAGATATCTAAGTTGGTTTGACCCATCGATTCTAATTTCTAAACGAAATCATTGAGTTGACTTACTTAGGAATCAAACTGTGAATGAACCTTTACACATACACTGTGAGTCTAGCTTAGATGATTTACTCAAGAATTTGGATTCGAGTTGCAATTGTGTACTTTGAAGGTTCTATAATTTCATTTATAAGCTTTCTTTGAGGATAAATTTATGCATAACTATCGAGACTATGTTTTTTTATTTTTATATTTTTGCATGATTGTGTGTGAATGACGTTTGTGGGTATCGTCACTGTAAGCCCTCACGAGACTATAACTCGTCCACTAGGGCCTCCTAGGGGTTTAAAGGCTTGTTGCATACGCTAAATGCAATCGTGATCCCTACGAAAGTGGCTTAGTTAGTTTAGTAATTTTTATTTGTTAATTTGAATTTAGTTTTTATTTTATCTTTTGCTCAGGACTAGCAAAACCTTAAGTTTGGGGGTGTTTGATAAGTGTGGTTTATACCTACTTATTCTGACATCCTTAGCCTATTATTTTGTTATGTTTCGAGTCATTTAATGTATTTTGTAGTATCTTTTATGTCTTATTTGTAGGAAGCATTAGAACATCGATAATGGAGCAAATACGTGTGTTTCGGGACCTATTGGGAGCATCAGACTCAAGAAGCAGTAAAAACCAGCATCAGCTGCGCACTGAAATTAAAAAGGCTATAACTTTTTATCTAGAAAGAGTTACGAGACCCATAATATATCGATTTGCATCTACTCGAGGAAATATAGTCATTTACATACATTTTCCAGGGAGTTGGGCGCCGCAGCGCCCCATACGGAAGAAAACCTGCGTAAGCCAGGAAAGTGATTTTTAGAGTTTTCAACATGTATTATGACTCCCAGGCTCTACTATAAATATATCAGTTCATCCAAAATTAGAGAGGGAGGCTAATACACTGCACAAAACACAAAACACATATTTTTAGAGATCCAAGGAGGAAGATTGAAGAGCGACAAGAGGAGATAAAGGATGTGACATCCGAGGAGGAAGAGATTCAATTCGAGTTTTATCTTCTTGTTTCTTTCTTAGAACTCTAATGATTTCCATTAGATTCATGACTTGTTTATTATTGTTTTTATCTTTTGTCATGAACTAAACTCCTTGATTCTGGAGAATGATGTAATCGATGCTTGAACCTTGTATTTTGTTTATCAATTTTGTTATGAAGTTTTATTAATTTATTTATATTCTTTTGAGTTTAATGCTTCTTGATTGTTGGCCACAATTGAAGATGATGAATGTTTAGAATCTATCACTCGAGAGAGGTGATAAGTGGTAAATCTATCACTATTTCCCACTCATTTAACCTAATATTTTGTATAGTTTCTTGAGTTTTGTGAATATTTTGATGTGTTTTGTGTTATTTTGTAGATAAATAAAGTTTCAGGACATTTTGGAGGTGATTTGGGCCAAAACAGTGAAAATTGGATGAAAAGGGCATTTTGATAATTTCTCGCGTTGCGACGCCAAGACCTTCAGCGTCGCGACGCCTAACGTGCGTCGAACAGTGCTAACGTGCGCCGGGTCCACAAATCAGAATCTGAGAAAAGTTTGGCTTTGCTAACGTGCGCCGTGACACGTGTCACCATCACAGCCGATCTGCTAACATGCGCCAAGCCACGTGTCAGCATCCTATGGTGCCGACAGTCATCATCGCCGCGTATGCCACGTGTCACTCCACGTCATTGCCACGTCATCAGCCACATCACCAGGTTGACCAAGTCAAACTGCCACCTCACCGCAACGTCATCACCAGCCAATCAAGAAGTGCCACGTGTCGCAATCTTACGGTGCCGACAGTCTCTTTCCCATGTGTCGCCACGTCACCGCCACGTCACTGCCACGTCAGCATCAATCATTGAGTATCTAATCCTTATCTGACATGTGGCGGATAAGAATCTCATCGACCAATCAGAAGTCGCCACGTGTCACAATAACTGAAGCCCAACCACCTCGCCACGTGTCACCTTATCAGCTTATCCAGAATCTTCAAACAGACGAACCAGAGCGTGCCACGTCGACAAAATCTGGCGTAGCGATGCCAGAGGCCTTGGCGTCGCGACGCTGGAAGCCTACCGGGGCCTATAAATAGAGCTTCAAATTTCAGTTTTAGATGTACCACTCTCTCTCTACTTTCTTTTAGTTTTTAGTTTTTTTTTTTTTTTTAGTTTTGTAAATAATTTTAATTACGTTTTGTTAATATAGTAATTTACTTTTTTACTTCTTACAGTTTTTACTATTTACCATGAGGAGGTAACTTTCCCAGATAGGGTGAAAGGTAATTTTTTTACTGTTACTATTTAGATTAATCTCCCTTAAAAATAATATATTCACTATTTAAAATATTGACTTAAAAAGGATACCGCCAGATTGGTCGGTTGGTAATTCATTTTAATCTGGTTTAAACCTGACTAATAAAGGATACCGCCAGATTGGTCGGTTGGTAATATTATCACAAGTTTATATATTATTTTATGGGAGATATCTAAAATAGTAAATAGTAAAAGTAATTCCTTTTACATTAGCATTTTATTTTATTTTACTTTTCAGCTTTTACTTTATGTCTTTTACTTTTCAGTATTTTTATTTTATGTCTTTTACTTTTAAGTTTTTACTAGCCCTAGTTATGTGTTAGTTATCTGGGATTGTGATGAATTATAATATCACCGGTTATAATGGGTTATTTTATAGTTTGGGTAATTTAAAGGTTTACTTCTTAAGTCTTAAGTTAATGCTTCTTGTTGTCTGATCACCAATAAGATTGATGTGGTAAATCTAAAATGAACTAGACATATGGATTTTAGGTTTCAGCCTTAGACTTAATAGCCCACGATCTTCCTTGAGGATAAATAACCCTTTAATAGATTTCCTTACAGGATAGGAATATACTGTCGGGCGGGGGTAGCCATAATTGGAACTTAAACTTAATGAATCCAGATAATATGGTTGACATAGACATATGGTTCAATTGGGTTAAACTGAGTATTTGCGTCTGACCATGGACAGAGGCTTTTGCATAATTTAGTGTTCCAAGTTAGTAAACTGATTTATTACACAAACATAAAATAATCTCTTCATCTTTTAAAAAGATATTAGAATGATTCACAACCCTAGATATTTGTGTCTTTTTTTATTTTCTTTAGTATTTTCTTTTGTCTTTTATTTATTTATTTATTTTGCAAAATTACAGTCAACCAAATCAATCAAGCAATCATTCTATTCACCCTCAATTAGATATTTGTAAATAAATAGATTCAATAATTAATAACAACAGTAGGAATTAAGTCCTCGTGGGATCGATATTTTTATACTACTTGAACGATACATGCGCTTGCGTTATACGTGTGTGTTTACGCCGGTCAAGAGGGGATTTTGAATAGATCTAGAGAATATAACCTAGGATTTTATAGAGTTCGAGAGAATCTGTAGTCATTTGAAGTCGTTAATATAGAATCACAAAGCGTAACGAGTTGTTAACTACTAGATTTTTATAGAGATATCGAAGTCTGTAGTTGATGATATTTTCAGCTTTTACTTTATGTCTTTTACTTTTCAGTATTTTTATTTTATGTCTTTTACTTTTAAGTTTTTACTAGCCCTAGTTATGTGTTAGTTATCTGGGATTGTGATGAATTATAATATCACCGGTTTATAATGGGTTATTTTATAGTTTGGGTAATTTAAAGGTTTACTTCTTAAGTCTTAAGTTTAATGCTTCTTGTTGTCTGATCACCAATAAGATTGATGTGGTAAATCTAAAATGAACTAGACATATGGATTTTAGGTTTCAGCCTTAGACTTAATAGCCCACGATCTTCCTTGAGGATAAATAACCCTTTAATAGATTTCCTTACAGGATAGGAATATACTTGTCGGGCGGGGGTAGCCATAATTGGAACTTAAACTTAATGAATCCAGATAATATGGTTGACATAGACATATGGTTCAATTGGGTTAAACTGAGTATTTGCGTCTGACCATGGACATAGGCTTTTGCATAATTTAGTGTTCCAAGTTAGTAAACTGATTTATTACACAAACATAAAATAATCTCTTCATCTTTTAAAAAGATATTAGAATGATTCACAACCCTAGATATTTGTGTCTTTTTTTATTTTCTTTAGTATTTTCTTTTGTCTTTTTATTTATTTATTTATTTTGCAAAACTACAATCAACCAAATCAATCAAGCAATCATTCTCTTCACCCTCAATTAGATATTTGTAAATAAATAGATTCAATAATTCATAACAACAGTAGGAATTAAGTCCTCGTGGGATTGATATTTTTATACTACTTGAACGATACGTGCGCTTGCGTTATACGTGTCTGTTTATGCCGGTCAAGTTTTTGGCGCCGTTGCCGGGGACTTATTTTTCTTGAGTTATTAAATTTGAAGCTATCTAATTTACTTGTATCTAATTTTCTTTATTTTTATCTGTAATTTTTATCTATGTTTTCAGGTGATTGAAAAATGGAACATTATTGGGAGATTGAGAGATCACGAGCTTTACTAGAAGATACACCCCAAATCTGGGAACAACAGTCCGGTTTTCTGAGGCCTGTTGTCCAGCCCAACAACTATCACTGGATGCCAGAACCAAGCAATACCACATTTGCTCAACAGAACACAATGGGGAGATGTGACATATGTAATGGTAACCACCCTAGAGATTATTGTGAATACAACTACCATCCAGGGTGGCAGAGCTACCAAAATCCTTCATGGTACGAAGAACCATCACATTTTCCATCTTATCCACCACCCACCTACAATGATCTTCATCAACAATCAGAACAATCAGAAAAAGATCAGATGATTGACATGCTCAAGGAAGTGTTCAAGAAATGAGAAGAAATGATGGATACAATGCTTGAAACATTCCAGAATCAACTCGAAAGTATTCAGAGACAATCAGTTGCCATTCAGAGGATGACAGATCAAATGAGACAATTCACAGAAAACCAGAACTACATACCTCAAAAACCAGTTTCAGATGACACTAATGAAGCCTTCGAGTACCAATCATTTCACAATGACACTTCAACAAAGGAGGAGGCTGAGCAGTATCAACAATCAAAGGTATCGGTTCAGGAGCCCGAACCGGCAAAGTCTCAATTTGACTTTTATTATTCAGATTCTGACGAGGATGAAGCTGATCTATTTGTACCAACTGCACCAACAACGGAGGATCAAACTTTCAATCCTCAAAATGAAGATCTTGGAGCATGCTTTACCATGATGTTTGAAGAAGATCTATCTGAACCATCCATTCCAGTCGTATCAGAGGATGAAAACCTAATGTCAGAAACATCTTTGCATCCTCAGGTTGACAATTTTGAAGCATGTATTTCACATATGACAGATAAAGAGCTGAATACAAAAATTTTACAATACATCTGTGAAGAAAATGTGGAACAAGAAGCAGAGCAAATGGAGGAGCAACTATCAGACCAAATTGAAAATCCAGAGCATTCAGGAGAAACATCGCTGTTTTGGGGAGTACAAATCAAAGATATCGCCCAGAAGCTTGACAGAATGGAACTCCCATTCCAAGTCAAGCACCAAATGAGACCTCCTGATTTTATTTCTTTCTTTGCAGGAATCACTGGAACAACAAGGAGCAAAAAGGTGGCACGAGCACTGAATGAGACAAAACTCTTTTTGCCACTTTACCGTTGGAAGAGACCCTTCAAAAGCAACGCTCACGGGATTGTCTTTAATCGGACATCCAAAATGACATTGAAACCTCCTTGACATATGGATTTCAGTCACGTCTGGCTGAAGACGAAAAATTTAGCGCTAGCAGGGAGGCAACCCATGCAATTTGTTGTAATTTTTGTTTTCATATTCTTTGTATACATGTTGTAGAGTTTTTAATTTTGTGAGTTATTTTTGTAGGGAAAGGCACAAACGGAGCATTTTAAGACATAAGGAATGGTTTTTGGCAATCACAAAGATGAGAAACAATTCATTAGCGATGGCTGAGTAAGGAATAAAATCTTGAGACGCATCCTAATGAATTTATACTAAGCAAATGGCGTATTGCGTACACAATTCCGTTGCCTTAATTATTGCTTTGATTCGCTTTTCTGTTGTAATTATCTTTATTTTCGTAGACATGATCCAGACTTTTTGACCTTTCAATATTTCTTTTGTTGTTTAGCTAACCATCGTCATTTGGAAGATATTAGTGCTATTATTACTCACCTTTTTTCAGGTATTATAAATTCAGCCCGTCATTACACTTTTGAAGGCATCCTGATTTGAAAAAGAAATACATAAAAAAGGGAAGCCACATCAAGAAGACGAGTTGAAAACATCTGTGTGTTTTGCGGTAGTAGTGTTGGTGTTAAGCCACAATACGTAGAAGCATCACAAGAATTGGGTCGAGTCTTAGCTGCAAGGTAATTCTTTTACTGTTACTATTTAGATTAATCTCACTTAAAAATAATATATTCATTATTTAAAATATTGACTTAAAAAGGATACCACCAGATTGGTCGGTTGGTAATTCATTTTAATCTGGTTTAAACCTGACTAATAAAGGATACCGCCATATTGGTCGGTTGGTAATATTATCACAAGCTTATATATTATTTTATGGGAGATATCTAAAATAGTAAATAGTAAAAGTAATTCCTTTTACCTTAGCATTTTATTTTATTTTACTTTTCAGCTTTTACTTTATGTCTTTTACTTTTCAGTATTTTTATTTTATGTCTTTTACTTTTAAGTTTTTACTAGCCATAGTTATGTGTTAGTTATCTGGGGTTGTGATGAATTCTAATATCACCGGTTTATAAGGGGTTATTTTATAGTTTGGGTAATTTAAGGTTTACTTATTAAGTCTTAAGTTTATGCTTCTTGTTGTCTGATCACCAATAAGATTGATGTGGTAAATCTAAAATGAACTAGCATAGGGATTTTAGGTTTCAGCCTTAGACTTAATAGCCCACGATCTTCCTTGAGGATAGATAACCCTTTAATAGATTCCTTACAGGATAGGAATATACCTGTCGGGCGGGGGTAGCCATAATTGGAACTTAAACTTAATGAATCCAGATAATTTGGTTGACATAGACATATGGTTCAATTGGGTTAAACTGGGTATTTGCGTCTGACCATCGACAGAGGCTTTTGCATAATTTAGTGTTCCAGGTTAGTAAACTGATTTATTACACAAACATAAAATAATCTCTTCATCTTTTAAAAAGATATTAGAATGATTCACAACCCTAGATCTTTGTGTCTTTTGTTATTTTCTTTAGTATTTTCTTTTGTCTTTTTATTTATTTATTTATTTTGCAAAACTACAATCAACCAAATCAATCAAGCAATCATTCTCTTCACCCTCAATTAGATATTTGTAAATAAATAGATTCAATAATTAATAACAACAGTAGGAATTAAGTCCTCGTAGGATCGATATTTTTATACTACTTGAACGATACATGCGGTTGCGTTTTACGGTGGTGTTTACGCCGGTCAAGAGGGGATTTTGAATAGATCTAGAGAATATAACCTAGGATTTTATGGAGTTCGAGAGAATCTGTAGTCATTTGAAGTCGTTAATATAGAATCACAAAGCGTAACGAGTTGTTAACTACTAGATTTTTATAGAGATATCGAAGTCTGTAGTTGATGATATTTTCACTGACATTCGAGAGAGGGAGTGGATATTTTAGGAGTCTTGACTTGTAAACAGTATAACTGAACAATGATCAATTAGCATGACAAATACATAGGCGACAATCAGGATCCAGAATCTCTATCGTATTAGTTCCTCCTATCAAATTGTTTTTATAATTATTTATTTACCAAAATCTTTATTATCTGTTTTCTAAATAAAGTTAGGATTATCAATTGTAGTAATTAGTGCGAGTTAACTCAATCCTTGTGGGTTCGACACTCTTTCACTGATTTATACTAAAACTTGACACCGTACACTTGCGGTACAATATAAAAATATCACAACATGTTTTTGTACACCTCTTCTGGGTTTATTGAGAATCGTAGTGTATTGGGTGTGATGTCAAGACGGAAGTATCACTTCAGTCATATGGAGATGATGGTCACACATGGTGGCGAATACTTAAGCAATGAGTTTCTTGATTACTTGAAAGAATATTGTATTCTTTCACAGTGGACTCCTCCTAGAACACCGTAATTAAACGGTGTGTCCGAACAGAGAAATCAAACTTTGTTAGACATGGTAAGGTCTATGATGAGTCACACTGAGCTACCTATTTCCTTCTGGGGATATGCATTAAACAGTGCAATACTTATTTTGAATAAGGTTCCGTCAAAGTCTGTTCAACAGACTCCGTATGAGATATGGACAGGAAAGAAACCAGGTTTCTCATTCCTAAAGATTTAGGGATGCTGGGCATACGTCAAACGTTTGGAAGGTACCAAACTTGAACCCAAATCGGATAAATCCTTTTGTAGGATATCTCCTAGGGAAACCAAAGGATATTACTTCTATCACCCACAAGAGAACAAAGTATTTGTTGCTCTACATGCGGTTTTCCTTGAGAAGGAATTCCTAAATGCAGTGGTTAGTGGGAGGAAAGTAGAACTCGATGAAAATCAGAGTGATACTGTTCCTGGCATAGAATCCTTAACGGAACATGAACTGTCCATCCATGATGAGACTGTACCATAATCTTCGATTACACAAGGACCGCGTAGGTCGGAGAGAGTTAGGAAACAACCTGAGAGGTATGGGTTTCTGATCTCACCTCATGTAGATATTAATCTCATTGAGGAAGAAGAGCCGGATACGTATGAGGAAGCGATACAAGGTATTGACTCCGATTTATGGCAAGATGCCATGAAGTCCGAAAAGGATTCCATGTACACCAACCAAGTTTGGACATTGGTTGATGCAGCAGAAGGCGTAAAGCCTATTGGATGCAAATGGAATAGGCTTGTAGCGAAGGGGTATCGTCAACGACATGGTGTCTATTACGACAAAACTTTCTCACTCGTTGCCATGATTAAATCCATTCGGATAATGCTTGCTATAGCTACATATTTCGATTACGAGATATGGCAGATGGACGTCAAAACCGCTTTCCTTAACGGAAACCTTTTGGAGGATGTTTATATGCAACAGCCTGACGGTTTTGTCGTGCCGCGACTTGCAAACAAGGTTTGTAAGTTAAATCGATCCATTTATGGATTGAAGCAAGCATCGCGTTCTTGGAACCAATGCTTTGATGAGATCATAAAAGAATATGATTTCGTTCAAAGCGAGGATGATCCTTGTGTATATAAGAAGGTTAGTGGGAGAGCACTGACATTCATTATCCTTTACGTTGATGATGTATTGCTTATTGGCAATGACATTCCCATGTTAACGTCGGTGAAAGCTTGGCTTTCATTGAAATTCTCCATGAAAGATCTGGGAGAAGCAACCTTTATTCTAGGAATAAAGATCTACTGGGATAGATCTAGAAAGCTGTTTGGACTCACCCAGAGCACGTACATTGACAAAGTGTTGAAGAGATTCAACATGGATCAGTCCAAGAGGGGACTGTTGCCAATGTCACATGGAGTCACTCTATCCAATGACTTGTGTCCTAAAACTCAAGATGAGAGAGACATCATGAGTCAGATACCGTTAGCCTCGGCAGTCGGATTGATCATGTATGCCATGATATGTACGCGGCCTGATGTCTCATATGTTTTGAGCATGTGTAGTCGCTATCAGGCCGATCTAGGTGAAGGTCACTGAATGGTGGTTAAGAATATCCTTAAGTATCTAAGACGAACTAAGGATGTTTTCTTAATCTATGGAGATGGAGAACTTGAGGTAACTGGGTTTACCGATGCAAGTTTCCAAACCGACAAAGACGACAATAAGTCGCAATCCGGGTACATATTTTTTTTGAATAACGGAGTAGTGAGCTGGAAATATTCCAAGCAAGAGACTGTTGTCGATTCAACAACAAAAGCGGAGTATATCGCTGCAGCTGAAGCAGCAAAGGAGGCAGTTTGGATCCAAAAATTCCTAATTGGATTAGGAGTAGTTCCGTTAGCAGGTGAGCCCGTTCCATTGTATTGTGATAATAACGGGGCTATAACACAGGCTAAGGAACCACGGTCTCATCAACGATCCAAGCATGTTCTTCGACGTTTCCATCTGATTCGTGAGATCATACATCGTGGTGATGTGAAGATCGAGAAGGTCGCATCAGAGGACAATATTGCAGATCCGCTGACGAAAGCCATTCCTCAGCAAAATTTTGAGCGACATGTACATAGTTCAGGTGTTCGATGCTTGAGTGACTGGCTATAGGCCAAGTGGGAGATTGTTGGACAATTATGACCCATAGCGTCACTATTTGTAAAAGATATTGTGTTTTTGTACAAATTAATTATGTAGCAATGGAAATTGCCTTTTATCATTTCATAATTAGATTATTTAAATGTATGAATGATGAAAGTCCTTATGATTAGTTCCGGATTGATAAGATATGAGACAGTATCAATCCATAAAGGTTTAATCATTAAATATCCCTAGTCGTAGTATTATCGAGACTGGACATCGATAATGCGGAATAGACTAGTATTGCACTTGTGCGTGTTATGGAAGAGTAACAACATAATTCTCATGTATTTAAGTATTGGATACTTATGTAAGTGTGATAGGAGGTTGTGTTTTACCGATGGTACGAAAAACAGCTTCGCTCTGGATAGACCCCGCAGAATTCCATTGGTAGTATGACTATGTGTCTATGGGAATCTGCATAAGGGTAGGTGTATTTGGTCTTAACCTGAGACTTGCATGGGTAGTACTTGCGACAATCAATACGCTTTGGTTTTGGTCGTCTAGGACTTTAACATGTTCTTTGTACGCCTCTTCTAGGTTTATTGAGAATCGTAGTGTATTGGATGTGATGTCAAGACGGAAGTATCACTTCAGTCATATGGAGATGATGATCACGCAGGGATACAGAACTTGTTCTTTAAGGGTTGCAACCATCGGGATAATATGACTAGGTCATGATTATCCGATAATAAAGAGACTAGTTGCTGGTGATCCGATATATGCTTCGTACGGGGTAGACACTATTCCAGCCCCAGGCCTTGCATGTGACATCCCGATACTGGATCGCAATACGCAATACTACATATACTACGCCTGATATAGATCGTATATTCCATTAAGAATATTTCTGGAGAATTGGGTAGGCATGACGCTTTGCTAGAAGCCAACCTTGTCTCGTAAATCGGTAAAAACGTAGTACTTGGTACGTACGTGTTCGGATAGTCCGACGACCGGATTTACTGCCAACATATCCAGGGATCTCTTGGGTCGCATCCCGAAGATTCACCGATGACGTATGATTCGAGCATAATTAATCTGAGATTAATTGCGGAGAGACTTTATCTGGGATAAAATACTATTTGAAGAGAGAGAAAGATTAATTTGGAATTAATCGATAAAATAATATATTTGATATATTAAACGAAATTAGATTTCGACGTGGAGTTAAAATTAGATTTTAATTCGGGCAAACGAGTTAATTTAGAATTAATTCCTTAGCGACATGAATAGTAATTTTGCTAGGCATAATTATTTAATTAAATTCGATTTAATTACGTCGCGACGGAAGTTCGTTAATTCAGAATTAGCGAACTCGAGCCCGGGAGTATCTGCGGGCCCACTCTCATTTTGAATCGAGTGGGGCCCACATGTCACATCAAATGTCACTTCACTTGTCACCTTAAGTTGCTTTTGGTTGATGGGTTTAGGTGAAGTTGTTGATGACTTCTTTTACACTCCAAAGTCATGCCTTGAATGACTTTTACCAAACCAATATTTGGTATATTAATTAATTTTTTTTTGAAAACAGTTACACAAGTCTTTACTCTCTCCTCAATGACCGAAAATTGAAGCAATTTTCTTATCCCCCCTTGTTCTTCACTTGGCCGAAAGTCGGCAAGAACAAGATCAAAAATTGTGGTAATTTTTTAGTGCTAGCACACACATCAAAGGAAACATATTAAGGTGTTAGGGAAACCAACTTGAAAGCTTGGAATCCACACAAAGCTTGGAGCTTGATCATCTTCTTACTTAGACCACCTTGGCCGAACCTAGTGGGAAAATTTTGTTGTTTGACGCATCCTAAATCCGATCATTGTAAGTGTGTTTCCGCCACTCTTCTTTGTATATTCATTCACTTTCTATGCTTAATTTGATCTTGGGACTAAACCTAGAAACCCAACAGTGTGGTATTGGATTGATTAAAGTATTGAATTTGTTTAATTTGGTTGAAATTGCAAAATTAGGGTTCATAACCATTTCAAAATTTGAGGCTTTTCATATATGTGATTTTATTTGATGTATATATGATGTATATTAAATTTGGGATTGATTGGATTTGATCTTGATGTGTTTTGAACCAAAAAGGACCAAATTGCAAATCTTGGAAAATCTTGGGGCTGTTCGGTAATTTCAACAAAAATTTGGAATTTTTTTTGAAAATTGTATTTTTAGATATTAGACATGTATAAATCATTTTGAGATTGATTTGGAATCACTTAAATATGTATTTGACAATTTAAGGACCAAATTATCAAAATGTAAAGTTTAGGGGTCTCACGGTAATTAATGATAAATATGATTTTTCAGATAAAAATTCAGTTTTTATTTATTGAGTAATTAGAATAAATTGGTTTACTTTAATTGCCCAAGAAAAATATTTATCAAAAATTATTTCGGAGTGAAAATACGCGAAAACGGTGAAAAACGGCGTTATCGGGTAACGACTGCCCAAACAGTGATCTAGGCACTGTTCGGGCAATGAACTGTCCAAATATTTTTGGGGCTGACCTGGGCAGTCTTGACCGGCGTAATCACATGCGTATAACGCAAGCGCACGTATCGTTCAAGTAGTTTAAAAAATATCGATCCCACGAGGACTTAAAACCTTTTGTTATCAATTTATGAAGTTAAATGTTTACAAGTATCTAATGGATTGATTGTTTGATTGGGTGGTGACTTTAAAACTTAAAACAATTAAATAAAATTGCTTGAAAGTAAATTGATGAAAATTCAAATTTATAAAACTATCCAGGGTTGTGAATCCTTCCAATATCTTTTTAAAAAATGAAGAGGTTATTTCACGTTTGTGTAATATATTGGTTTATTAACTTGGAACACGAAATTATGTAAAAGCCTCTTCCAATGGTCAAATACAAATACCTAGTATAACCCAATTAATCATATTCCTATGTTACTCAAGTTCTCTGAATTCATTAAGATTAAGTTCCAATTATGGCTACCCCCGCCCGATAGGTATATTCCTATCCTGTAAGGAAATCTATTAAAGGGTTATCTATCCTCAAGGAAGATCGTGAGGTATTGAGTCTAAGGTCTTTAACCTAAAATATCTTTTCCAAGTTCTTTTTAAGTTTACCAGTTCAATTTTATTAATTGCCAGTTAATAAAAAGCATTATGATTAAGGCTCGATAAATAAACCTTTATATTACCTAAACTGTAATTTAACCCCTTATAAACCGGTGATATTGGATTTCATCACAACCCCAGA
Source organism: Zanthoxylum bungeanum (assembly GCA_019454045.1). Taxonomy (NCBI): domain Eukaryota; kingdom Viridiplantae; phylum Streptophyta; class Magnoliopsida; order Sapindales; family Rutaceae; genus Zanthoxylum; species Zanthoxylum bungeanum. The sequence goes on along the minus strand of SKCR01038790.1, from coordinate 164,559 downwards.
TAACTTGCTTAGTTACGACACATATTTACGGGTAGTAAAAACTTAAATAAAATAAAAGACATCAAGTAAATGCTGAAAGTAAATTGCTGAAAAGTAAATACTGAAAGTAAATTGCTGAAAGTAAATTGCTGAAAAGTAAATTGCTTAAAGTAAATTGATGAAAAGTAAATGCTGAAAGTAAATTGCTGAAAAGTAAATAAAGTAAAAGTACAATAAAAGAAAATGATGAGGTAAAATGATCCACTTTTATTACTTCTATTTTTGATATCTCTCTTAATATAATATATTAACTTTGCATGATAATTACCAACCAGCCATATAGGCGGTATCCAGATTAAGTCAAATTAATAATTAATTACCAACCGACCAATCAGGCAGTATCCAGTTTAGTCAGGTTAAAACCAATTTAAATAATTACCAACCGACCAATATGGCGGTATCCTCATTAAGACAGGTTTTAACTAGTTTATATATTATAATTAAGGGAGATTAATCTAAATATTAGTAATAAAAGTTTTTACCTTTTACCCCAACAAGGGGGAGTTACCTCCTCATTATTGAAAAGTAAAAACTGAAAATTAAAGAAAAAAAGTAATGTGCGTAAAAGGAAATTGCAGAAAGTAAAAACTGAAAAGTAAAGAAAAGAATGTGCGAAAGCTGAAATTAATTACTGAAAGCTGTAAATAAACAAAAAAGATACAATCTTCTTAGTATTCTTAAGTAATTCCTTAGAAGAAAGTATGAATTTACAAATGAAATGGTTTGGTATTAATAGGCAAAATTTTGCCTCCATCAAATCATCCACCAAATCCATACTTAATTGCTCCACCAAATCCATTATTAATTGCTCCACTAATTGCTATCATGTTTGGTGGGAGTTATTGTTGGATAATATGACCCATAGCGTCACTATTTGTACAGATCATAGTGATGTTGTACAAATTAACTATGTGACAAGGTAATTGCACTCTCATCATTTGTGATTAGATCACCTTAGATATATAAATGAAGAGAGGTTCATATGATTATTTCCTGGATTTAGATGATATGAGACAGTATCAGTCCACGAAGGATTAATCATTAAATATCCCTAGTCGTAGTATTATCGAGAAGGAGACATCAATAATGCGGAATAGGCTAGTATTGCACTTGTGCGCGTTGTGAGGGCACAACATCATAGTTCTCATATATTTGGGTATTGGATACTCATGCAAGTGCGATAGGAGGTTGTGTTTCACCGATGGTAACGGGAAATAGCTTCGCTCTGGATAGACCCCTCGGAATCCCATTGGTATTATGACTATGTGTCTATGGGAATCCAAAATCAGGGAGGTGTATTTGGTCTTAACCTGAGACTTGCACCGCTAATGCTACGACAATCAATATACTTTAGTTGAGGTCGTCTAGGACTCTAACCGGTTCTGTGTACGCCGAAGCTGAGTATATTGAGAATCGTAGAGTATTGGGTGTGATGTCAAGACGAAAGTATCACTCCAGTCATAGTGGAGATGATGTCACGCAGGATACGGTATTAGTATTCTGAGGTGCTGCAGCCATCGGGATATTATGACAAGGTCATGTATATCCGATTATAGAGACTAGTTACCAGACATCCGACATGTGCTTCGTACGGGGCAGACACTTATCCAGCCCCAGGCCTAGCACGTGACTATCCGATACTGGGCCGATATGCACGATACTTGGTATACTACGCCTGATATAGATCCTTATATATTCCTGTAAGAATATTTCTGGAGAATTGGGTAGGCATGGCGTTTTGCTAGAAGCCAACCTTGTCTTGTAAATCGGTAGGACGTGGTACTTGGTACGTACGTGTTCGGATACTTCGACGACCGTATTTACTGCCAACATATCCGGGGATCTCATGGGTCGCTTCCCAAAGATTCACCGATGACGTATAACTCGCACTCTAAATTAATCTGGGATTAATTAGAAGAGAGAGAAAATTAATCTGGGATTAATTGCAGAGATATTTTATCTGGGATAAAATATCGTCTAAAGAGAGAAAACGATTAATTTAGAATTAATCGGTAAAGTTAATATATTCGATATATTGAACGAAATTAGATTTCGACGCGGAATTGAAATTGGATTTTAATTTGGGCGAGCGAATTAATTTAGAATTAATTCGTTAGCGACGTGAATAGTGACTTCGCTAGGCGTAATCATTTAATTACGACGCGACGGAAAATTCGTTAATTTAGAATTAGCGAACCCGAGCCCGAGATTATTTGCGAGCGCATTCGTATTTCGAATTCGAGTGCGGCAAATCAAATCAAGCGTCAAATCGCTAGTCGCATCTAGCGTCACATCAAGCGTCAAATCATGTCACTTTAAGTGATGTGACAATTTGATTGAGTGATATGACATGATGTGAGTTAGTGGAGTGGTGGATGGAATGTTGGTATATGAATTGATTTTTGAAATCAATTATTTTTACACCATTTGACTTTTGTAAAATTATTTGGTAAATCATTTATATATTTTTGGAAAATATATAAAGGAAACATATACCATTTTTCAAACAATTCAACACATCTCTCTTTCTCCTTTCTCTCCTAAACTCACGCCCAAGGGGCTGTTAAAAGCTTACTGGTTTTGACAAAACAGTGAGCTGTGTGGAAGCTTGGAGTGTGATTTTGTGGCAAAATCACAAGTTCTAGCACACTTACGAGACATGCGAAGGTGATAGGGAAGCTCATCCATGAGCCGGGAACCATTCGACGAAGCTTGGAGCTTGACGAAGGACCAAAAACGAAGTCAAAACAGTGAGCAAAAATCTGCACTGCAGTTCGCCAAAACCAGTGAGCGTTTTGGAGTTTTGTTGCTTCCGCGTCGCACAACCGATCAATGTAAGTATTCCGCAACTTCTTTGATATGTATTTCACACTTTATCATGCTTGTTTGATGATCTTGGGACCTAGAATAAAACCAACAATGGCATCAAGAGCCTAGGTTCAAGCATGAAATGTTTAGGGCTTAAAATTGGGAAATTGATTTTGAGCATGATTTGGTTAAATTGTTTGATTGAGCATGTTTAAATGATGTTGAATTGAAGTTTGATTGGATCAATTTCATGAAAATTGATTTGGAATAATTTTCCCCAAAATATATGTGTTGGCCGAAAGTTTAGGGTTATTTGGAAATTTGGAATTTTTTGATTTTGATTCATTGGATGAATTGGAATCATATAGGATGATGTTAATTTAAGATTAATTGGATTGAATTTTGAATTGAACAAAAATCCCCAATTTCCTTAAGGTGGCCGAATGCATTATGCCCTATAATGTCTTGGATTATTGATTTTTGAACATTGGATGTGTATGAAATCATTCGGGAAGTTAATTCGATGTCGATTGTGTAATTAATTGGATTGAATTCAAATCGGATAAAATTACCTTCTTTGGCCGAGTCTTTGGAAGCATTAAATGGGTTTGATTTTTCATCAAAGTGTGTGGACATGTGATGATGATGTTTAGCATGATTAATTGGACTAATTAATGTTTTGGAAATATTGAATTTGGATGATTAATCATGTAATGCACTTTAGGTAATTAAATTGCGAAATTGGATTTGTGTAATTTAATTAATTAGGCCCTTAAATTGGATTTGGGCTTATTATGTTGTAAATGGGCTTATTGGGCTTTGTTGTAGAAAGTTGGATTTGGACAAATTGGATTGGATCCAATTGGGGCCCAAAGCCACTTCCGTTAAGCCCAAATACAACTTATAAACCTTAAAGTTTAATTGGGCCTAATGGGCCTAAATTGATTTCTGGGCTTATGGGGTTACTCCTTGATTGGGCTTTGGTTGTCGAAGCCCACGCCTTAAAGAAATTAATTAAAGCCCATTAGACTTGAATTGAATTGACGTTGGACGTTAATCGGGCTTTGAGACCCGACACGATTAAATTTGGAATTTAAGTCGTTAAAGGTTTATTAAATAAAGTGTAATATTTAATTTGGAATTGAATAGTGAATTAGTATTAAATACATGTTAAATTGGATTTAATGATGTAGTTTAATTTAATTCAAGAATTCGTACTTTGAGTACTTATTCGCAAAAACGAGTTTGACTCGACCAAAATCAAATCGTTGTTTGAACATTGGATGATCACATAATTATCAGATTAATTAATTTGATTAGTGATTGATAGCATGCTTATGTGTGAATACGTGGTTGTGATGAATGAATAATGTATATCGGATGGATATTAGTCGGGTGGGGGCAATTTTGGAAAATTATTGTAATAAATTCGATTTATTAAATTGGACCTGCGTGTCTAAGCCTTATCACCTCTATTCTCTTTGTATTCTCTTCTCACCTATTCCCCTCAATGTAAATGAGGTTTCTTTATAAGTGTAGTGTAAGGGGTAGAAGTAATACAAGTGCTAGCTTGAGTGAGAAAGGGAGAGATTTGATCTAGGATCAATGTGTTAAGTATCCATCCGCATATCATTATTATTTTATTTCATACTCGCTTTATTATGTATTTAGAATGCATGTTTAAGGGTGTATGATGATGAGACCTTAACAAAGATAATGAAATTGGTAGCCAATTTGCACGAAAAGCCCTCATCAAATATCATGCGTTTTCCTTCCATTGAGTGATTTTACTCAAGATCATAGATTGGCATGGGTTGTTGGCCAAAGTCAAGCTCTTGTCCGTCGAAGATGTGTTTGAATCACGAGGCTTTGTTCATATTGGTGTCTTGTCCAAGTTGTGGTTTGTTGGCCAAAGTCAAGACCACTTCTTGTCCATCGACATTGATTACGAAGCTTCCATGGTCAATGGGTCCGCGCTTGACTGGGATCATCAGGTTTGTTGTGCCAAAGCCAAGGCCTAGTTGATTCAGAGGAAAAAGGTTAGGGTATATATTGGATATATAGGCATATATAAGATATATGTTTAGGACTTGGATCCACCTACTGGATCTAGGAGTTGGATTAGATCCAATTGATCTTAGAGATCTACCTAGTTAATTATCATACAATTTGTTGGCCAAAGTCAAGATTGTGTGATATTTAACGGGATCCTAGCCCACTAGGAAACACGGTTTCCCGAGTACTCGACAGAGGGTTAGAGGCTCGACGAAAAATAGTGGGAGGCAAGAATTGAATTTGCAATATTCGTTCAATTACTCGCCATACGCGCTCATTCAAATATCACTCGTCATATAAATTAAATGTTAGTTGGACTAATATTTAAATTGTTGTTTAATAAACAGTTGGACTGTATTATAGTTGATTATATATAATTGGATTATATTAATCAATATATTTGAATTAATTAATTTCAGTTTACAGTTGATTTTATAATTGGATTATAGTAATCAATGTAATTGAGGTTAATTAATTTGGATTATATTTGATTATATAGTTGGACTATTATAATCATTATAATATATATAGTACCATTAATCGTTGATTAAATAGTTGGACTATTGTAATCAAGATAAAATTGAAAAGTTGGATATTTAAAATATAATCTGGGATTAAAATATTTTAAATGATTTAATTTTCAAATTGGGAATAAATAATAGGTTACTTTATTTGATAAAATAACTTATTATACCTTAAGCCCAAAATTAAGCAATATAAGTAGAGCATAAAATCTTTGGAAGATTTATGTGATGATGACTTTAGTGCTTAATTTAATATACTTGTCATAAATCTAATTTTAGATTTAAGAAGTATTAAAATTGCAATTTATAATTCTGGAGAATTAATTGACTATTCTAGAGGAGATAAAGTCAAAATTTGCAATTGGGCATGTAGCACGAGGTGCATATTGTTTCGATATTCTAAAAACCCAAGGCTTGGCCTAAGGTTCCTGAAATATTGAAAATGATAATTGACATATCCCAAAGTGACTACCATTTGGATATGGCAGACACGAAGGAATTAAAGAAAGGGCAAGGCTCTTACTTTAAAAATGATTGTCAAAGTTATGTTCACTACTAGTATTGAAATTAGATTTTAAATACTTAGTGTGGTACATAAAATATATGTATTGATGTTCAGAATCTTCTTTGAGCAGGATACTGACTTCAAGTTGAGATTGCTCTGCTAATCGGAAACGGGACGGAAGTCGCTGTTTCGACCGTAGATACCTAAGTTTAGGAACTACCCTTCGGGTGTGTACTTAAATTAGGAACTGTTATAATGTAACTAGTTTGACTAGAGACATTATCTCTATATCAGTGTTTAATCCATTGTGGATAAACCTTTATATTCTAGAACACTAAGTGTTTCATTATATAAAGATGATACTGAGATAAACACATTAGATGTGAATAACAGAATTTATATTTTGAATATATTAAAATCTCAAACATATAAAATGACAAATAAATAGCTCAAATTGATTTGATCAATAGAGACTTATTTGTGGCATTGTTGTCTGGGACACATTAAACAAGACTCGTATATCCGCACTTTTGAAGAGTGGGTACTAGGACTGATTTGACTATTCAAATAAAGTCTACGAATCTAATTTGTTATGTAAAGTACCTAAAACACTGTTTACTTGGTAATAGTGTAAGTGCCACCGATCTGTTAGCCCTATTCATGGTGAAGTTAGTGGGCCCATATCTAGCTAGGCTAGATGTGAACATGAATGTTTCGTGACCTTAACGGATGTGGCATCACGTTATGGTTATGTGTTTCTTTTGAAGAACACAGATCGGAAACTTTTAGAGTTTCGACACGAAGTAGATAAACAGATCGACTATAGTATTATGCCGTCACGGTAAGACCGTAATGAAAATACTTAAGCAGTAAGTTTCAAACATACATGAAAGAGTATAGTATTCTTTCAGATGAGGATTCCTCCCGAGACACGTCAGTTAGACGGTGTGTCCGAACGAAAACCGAATTTTGTTGGACATGATAAGGTTTATCACGAGTCACTCTGAGCTATCATTTCCTTCAACAGGATATGTATTAACAGTGAAAAACTTATTTAGAATAAGGTTCCATATAAATCTGTTTGACAGATATCATATTGGATATGAACAGGAAAGAAACATGGTTTCTCATTCCTAATGATTTGGGTATGCCGGGCATAACGTTTGGATGATACCAAACTAAGGACCCAAATTGGATAAGTGCCAATATAGGTTATCCTAAGGGACACCATAAGTATAGTACTTATAAATCTCGCATGAGAACAATATGATTGTTGCTCACCATGCGGTTTTCCAAAGAGGAATACCGATATGCAGTGGTCAGTGGGAGGATAGTGATACTCGATGAAAATCGGAGTAATACTATTCAAGGCACGAAGTCCCTAATGGAACACAAATAGTTCATCAAGGATGAAACTAAACCATTAATCTTCAAATACACAAGAACCGCGTAGATCGGAGAGAATCAGAAAACAACCTGGGGTATGGGTTCTGAAGTAACCCCTTAAAGATGTAAATCTTATGGAGGTATACCAACCGACTACGTACGAGGAAGTGATACAAGGTATCAACTCCCTTTTATGGCAAAGTGCCATAAGTCCGAAATGGATTCCATGTATAACAACTATGTTTGGATACTAGTTGTTGTACCGCAAGGCATTGTGCCTATTGGTACTGTAAACGTCTTCAAGGAAGACATACATGGATGGCAACATACCAACGTACAAAGCTAGGCTTGTGACGGAAAGGTATCGTTATCAACGTTATGTTAATAACGGTTCAACCTTTTGCCTGTTGCCATAGTAAATCCATTTTAATGATGCTTATTGATACTGCATATTTCATTTATTAAATGTATCAGTTAAAGATCAAAATCGCCTTCCTGAAAAGGAAACCTTTTGGAGGATGCTTACAACATCCTGACGATTTTATATAACCGACAAACAAGGTTTGCGGGTTATTCGATCCATGTTTGGATTGAAGCAAGCATAAGGTTCTTAGAACTGACGTTTTGAAATAATCATAATGGTTTATGATTTGACTCAAAACGAAATAATTCTTGTGTATATAAGGAGGTTAGTGGGAGAGCACTGACAGTGAAATTCCCATAAAGCAATTGGTGGAAGCTTGGCTTTCATAGATATTCTCCGTAGAATTCTGGGGAGTAACAACCTTTATTCAAGGAATAAAGATCTACTGGGATAGATTTGGAGTTGTTAACACTCTCTGGGAAATTGTACATTTAAAATGTACTTGATATGGTGTCTCATACGCTTTGAGCATATGGAGTCACAATCAGGACAATCCAAGTGATAGTCACTGGATTGAAGTTAAGGACATCTATTAGTATCTTAGAGAACTAAAGATGTTGTCTAAAACTATGGAGAAGGAGAACTTGAAGTGACTGGGATCACTGCTGCAAGTTTCCAAACAGTTTAATACTACGATACTATAAAGTTTGAAAAACGGGACAGTGAGCTGGAAATCTTCCGAGCAAGATACTGTTGCCGAATAAACAAAAAATGCGGATTATTACTGCGGCTGAGGCAGCAATAGAAGCCATTTGGGTCGATAATAAATCTAATTAGATTAGATATAGTTCTTTTAGCAGCTGAGCTAGGCGTCAGCACAAGGCTAAGGAATTAAAGGTCTCATCAACGATCCAGATATATACTTCTATATTCATCTGATTCGTTCGGATCATACATCGTAGCGATGTGATGATCGTATAAATCGCGTCAGACGATAATCATGGAAATCCGCTGACGAAAACCTTTTCTCAGCAATTTGAGAGAACCGTACATAGTTCGGGTGTACGACACTTGAGTGACTGGCTATGTGCCAAGTGGGAGATTGTTGGATAATATGACCCATAGAGTCACTATTTGTACAGATCATAGTGATGTTGTAAAAATTAACTATGTGACAAGGAAATTGCACTCTCATCATTTGTGATTAGATCACCTTAGATATATAAATGAAGAGAGGTCCATATGATTAGTTCTGGATTGAGATGATATGAGACAGTATAAGTCCACGAAGGATTAATCATTAAATATCCCTAGTCGTAGTATTATCGAGACTGGACATCAATAATGCGGAATAGGCTAGTATGCACTTGTGCGCGTTGTGAGGGCACAACAGCATAGTTTCATATATTTGGGTATTGGATACTCATGCAAGTGCGATAGGAGGTTGTGTTTCACCGATGGTACGGGAAATAGCTTCGCTCTGGATAGACCCCTCGGAATCCCATTGGTATTATGACTATGTGTCTATGGGAATCCGAAATCAGGGTAGGTGTATTTGGTCTTAACCTGAGACTTGCACCGCTAATGCTTACGACAATCAATATACTTTAGTTGAGGTCGTCTAGGACTCTAACCGGTTCTGTGTACGCCGAAGCTGAGTATATTGAGAATCGTAGAGTATTGGGTGTGATGTCAAGACGAAAGTATCACTCCAGTCATAGTGGAGATGATGTCACGCAGGATACGGTATTAGTATTCTGAGGTGCTGCAACCATCGGGATATTATGACAAGGTCATGTATATCCGATTATAGAGACTAGTTACCAGACATCCGACATGTGCTTCGTACGGCCTGGACGTGACTATCTGATACTGGGCCGATATGCACGATACTTGGTATACTACGCCTGATATAGATCCTTATATATTCCTGTAAGAATATTTCTGGAGAATTGGGTAGGCATGGCGTTTTGCTAGAAGCCAACCTTGTCTTGTAAATCGGTAGGACGTGGTACTTGGTACGTACGTGTTCGGATACTCCGACGACCGTATATACTGCCAACATATCCGGGGATCTCATGGGTCGCTTCCCAAAGATTCACCGATGACGTATAACTCGCACTCTAAATTAATCTGGGATTAATTAGAAGAGAGAGAAAATTAATCTGGGATTAATTGCAGAGATATTTTATCTGGGATAAAATATCGTCTAAAGAGAGAAACGATTAATTTAGAATTAATCGGTAAAGTTAATATATTCGATATATTGAACGAAATTAGATTTCGACGCGGAATTGAAATTGGATTTTAATTTGGGCGAGCGAATTAATTTAGAATTAATTAGTTAGCGACGTGAATAGTGACTTCGCTAGGCGTAATCATTTAATTACGACGCGACGGAAAATTCGTTAATTTAGAATTAGCGAACCCGAGCCCGAGATTATTTGCGAGCGCATTCGTATTTCGAATTCAAGTGCGGCAAATCAAATCAAGCGTCAAATCGCTAGTCGCATCTAGCGTCATATCAAGCGTCAAATCATGTCACTTTGAGTGATGTGACAATTTGATTGAGTGATATGACATGATGTGAGTTAGTGGAGTGGTTGGAATGTTTGGTATATGAATTGATTTTTGAAATCAATTATTTTTACACCATTTGACTTTTGTAAAATTATTTGGTAAATCATTTATATATTTTTGGAAAATATATAAAGGAAACATATACCATTTTTTCAAACAATTCAACACATCTCTCTTTCTCTCCTAAACTCACGCCCAAGGGGCTGTTAAAAGCTTACTGGTTTTGACAAAACAGTGAGCTGTGTGGGAAGCTTGGAGTGTGATTTTGTGGCAAAATCACAAGTGCTAGCACACTTACGAGACATGCGAAGGTGATAGGGAAGCTCACCCATGAGCCGGGAACCATTCGACGAAGCTTGGAGCTTGACGAAGGACCAAAAACGAAGTCAAAACAGTGAGCAAAAATCTGCACTGCAGTTCGCCAAAACCAGTGAGCGTTTTTGGAGTTTTGTTGCTTCCTCGTCGCACAACCGATCAATGTAAGTATTCCGCAACTTCTTTGATATGTATTTCACACTTTATCATGCTTGTTTGATGATCTTGGGACCTAGAATAAAACCAACAGTTTTACTATTTTTATTTTTATTTATTTATTTGCTTTGAAAATGACTTTAATAATTACACATAACACACTTCCAGATGTTTCATCCATTTCGGTCATGAAATCTTCCGAATTCGAAATTATTTTGTTCTTCAAAGTTGTAGATCATTGAGTCTTTTTTAATCTGGAACTTGAATTAGCTCAATCCGATATCGGAGTAAAAGTTATGGACCAAATACGACAGATTCGCAAAATTAGAATTTCCAAAACTGCACTTCGTTAAAACGCCATTTCAAGTTTCCGATCTCCAAAATTAATATGTCAAGTCCAATTTTTGCCCTTATTTGACCCATATTTCGTCCTAAATGATTTCATTGAGTCCCGATATTATTTTATCTGTAAAATAAACTAAAACACATCAAAACGTTCATCAAACCCGAGAAACTAAATAAAATATTAAGTAAAAAGGGCGGTAAATATTGATATATTTTCCGCTCATCACACCCCAAAACCTAACATTTTGCTAGTCCTCGAGCAAAACAACAAAATAAAATACAAGAAATAATTAAAATTAAATTAAGCCACTTTCGTAGGGATCACGGTTGCATTTAGCGTATGCAACAAGCCTTTAAACCCATAGGTGTCCCTAGTGGACGAGTTGTAGTCTCGTGAGGGTTTACAGCGACGATACCCACAAACGTCTTATAAAAGTAAAAAACTAATGCACATAAAAGCAAAAAGGCAAGATAAAAGAGAATAAAGAAGTTAGTGACTAAATAGATGAAACATCTAATCCAAGTCAATAGTTGTTTTGTTTCATTCTAAAATACCGAATAAGTAATTTCTCCGATTAATTTTACCATTCTCCATATACACAATCAACAAAATATTAATCAACTCATTTTTTACCCACAATAGTCACAAGTGCAGTTGAGAAGAAAGTAATATTTTTGTCTTAAGGTTATATCAGAATTCAAACCTTTTTTTTAAGCAATGGAATAATTTTTTTGTTTTGATTTTTTTGTTTTTGTTTTTTTATTTTTGATTGATTTTATTTTTATTTATATACAATATCTTCCATCTATGTAGCGAGTTTTGGGTCAGTGACTCCCAAACCAGTTGGCTTTAGGGCACTAGGTGTTAAGACACCCCTACAGACTTAATTACTCAGACTTCAGATATATATTTTTTGGGCAACATCTTCGATCCATGTAGCGAGTTTTGGGTCAATGACTCCCAAACCAGTTGGTTTTAGGGCACTAGATGTTAAGACACCCTTACAGACTTAATAACTCGGATCTCAGACGTTTTTTTTTTTTTTTTTTATCCCATTGCTTTTTTAAGATGCTTCCTCCAATTATACTAGAGCACTGAATATTACAGACTTTTCAATTACAGCTCATGTCTGTATGTTACCATGTATGCTGATAATACTTGTCAACTGAGCATATGCAGATTCATTTTAGTCAGTATTATGGAGAATTCACAAATTAAATAATTTAAAAGGAAATAAACAAAAATTAACTTGTTCCGAAATAGGTTGAGATACGTATCAGGAATAGAAATTCCTTACACATCTATCTCACACCAATTTCACCTGATTAATCAAATAAAAACACAAAGATACAATTTAACTATTCTCCTCCCCAAACCAAAATGAGACAGTGTCCTCAATGTCTTAAACAGTAAAAGATGAGTTTAAAAAACCGTACCTGGTTAGCTGAAATTCTACATCTAAATGAAAAGTTAAAGGTTAAGATCCAGATTTATCCGACGCCTCTTACCACGATCATTATCAGACCCGTTTATCTTGGAAAGAATGAGGTCAATTTGAGGTTCAAAGGCTAAGATTTGGTCAATTAAATCTAGGGCAGTTCTGGCAGTAAAGAGGAGTTCTTTTACTGGCTTTGACACGAACCCATTTCTCCGGGCATCATCAAGAAACACACAAAGAAAATCATAAATCCATCAACATTGTACAGTCCAAGCGGTTTATGGTGTTTGTTCAAGTTTGCCCAAGATAGTACTGTAAAAATTTCCTCCATCGTGCCCAAGCCTCCTGGCAATAAAAGCATCAGCACGATTAATCATCTCTACCAGTCGTTCAGACATACCTGGCACGATTAGTTCCTCGCCGTTTGATGATCCAATAAGATTCGCCTCCGACAAGGGTTTTGGGATGATTCCCAAGACTTGACTGCCTCCATCATATACAACCTTTGAAACGATCCCCATTAGTCCAAGATTGCCACCGCCATATACTAAGTGCATATTCCTTGCAGTAATGACTCGACCCAATTCCTGTGACGCTGTTACGTATTCTGGTTTAACACCAACACTGGTACCACAAAACACACAGATGTTTTCAACCCGTCTTCTTGAAGTAGCTTCCATTTTTATCTGGATGCCTTCAAAGGTGCAATGATGAGTTGAATTTATAGATACTGAAAAGGGTGAGTAATAATAGCACAAGTATCTTCCAAAGGACGATTGGTAGCAAAATAGTAAATCGTGAAAGGTCAAAAGGATCTGGATCCTGTCGGAGAAAATAAAAGAAAATAATAAAACAAATCACAATTATTAGTTAAAGACAAAGAAAATAATATTTACAGAAAGTGATGGCTTGATTGACATCTATACTTCATGGACAAGCTTCCCATCCAATTTTCTTATAAATTGGCAAACAAGGTCTTTTTGAGTCAGATTCTCGAGACTTAACTGTTGTCTTTCTTTACGGAATTGTGCATATAACATGCGAATTTTGTGATACACATATCTACTGGGATGCATCTCAAGAGTTTTAGATATGTCATCCAAAGACTCCTTACTCAAGTCATCCCTAATGAAATTAATCTTATCTTCGCGGTTATCAGACACCATTCTTAAAGATCGACAACGAGTATCACAAAACGTACGAGCATATTTATAACAAACACACATTCATTTGGTTATTCTCTTTTTAGCATATGTACTTCTTCTTAAACCAGACATATGTGAAATAAAAGAGTCAGAGGACTCACCTGCCAATCGGACCCGTGCTTCAATAATCCAACGAATGTCAGTAGGCATACCTTTGATCATCAGTAGTCTCATCTGTTCCAAGCGAGTTTTGTAAACTTTCATCAGAGATTTTTTAGGGAGAGAAGGAAATTGCTTGTGAAGATTTGCGAGAGCATCTTCCATCTTGAAATGACTTAACCTGCAAAAACTAAACACATAAAAATTAAATGACACCAAATCATAATATATACACAAATTTCTTGGGTTGCCTCCCAGCTAGCGCTAAGTTTAAAGTCGTCAGCTAGATATGACTTCCCGAACGTTAGGCTGGATCTGAAAGTGTGACATTTTTTTTTATCGCTCAATTGATTCTCCCCAGTAGTGCTTGACACGCTTGTTCTTAACCTTGAATGTTTTATTGGAGTCGGGATCATGTAACTCAACGGCTCTATCTGGTAAAACCTTGGTGATTAGGAATGGACCTGACCACCGAGATTTTGGTTTCCATGGGAAAAGTTTCAACCTTGATTTGTTTAACAGTACCTTCTGCCATGGTTTCAGTTGTATGCACACTAACTTCTTATCATGTTTCTTTATGGCATTTTCTTTGTATAATTTGGCATTCTCAAAAGGCTGAATGTGAAATTCCTCTAATTCATTGAGCTGGTGGATCTGTTTCTCTTCTGTTGCTTGTAGTGCAAGAATAGGCTTCTTCAGTACACATTACGCTTTATCTTCAGGCTCAACATGCAATTGACATGCTTTAAGTTTGTCAGTAGAACTTTGCATTGCATTGTAGGTCTGGATGGTATTATTTCTCACATCAAGTCTGAAACATTACTCATTCTCGTCATTCGGTAAATTCATGGCTTTAAAAACATTGAATGTTACTTCTTGGTCTTGTACCCTCATGGTTAGTTCTCCTTTTTATACATCAATAATGGTTCGACCTGTAGCCAAGAATGGTCTCCCGAGGATGATCGGCACGTCCTCATCTTCCTCCATATCAATGACAATAAAATCTTCTGGGAAAATAAATTTGTCAACATTGACCAGCACATCTTCTATCAAGTTTGGTGGGAGTTTGACTATTTTTATTTTTTATTTATTTATTTGCTTTGAAAATGACTTTAATAATTATACATAACAAACTTCCGGATATTTCAACTTTGGGGAAGTTTCCTCTGAATGATGGCGCTGCACTCTTCTGTCAATGCTACTGTCTCGTAATCTCCCAATCTTCGCTTTCGTGAAAGAATGTCTTTCATGAATTTTACATAGCTAGGCATTTTTTCCAACATTTATGCAAACGGAATATTGATATGCAGCTTTTTAAAGATCTCCAGGAATCGGGCAAACTGCTTGTCCAATTTGTTTTTCTGGAGACGCTGTGGAAAAGGTGGATGTAGAGTGATTCTTTCTTGCTCTTTTTCCTTTGCTTCTTTTTCCTCCATCTGTGGAACTGCTTCACTGCTTTCTTTTGGAACTTCTTTAATGGGTGGCTTGATTCCAACATCTTTGTTGATTTCAGTACCGCTTTTTAAAATGATGGCATGATATTGCTCATTCTCCATGTTTCTTGGATTTGGTTCAGTGTTGCTAGGAAGGTTACCTGGCGGTCTGTAACTTTGAGCATTGGCCAGTTGTCCAATTTGATTTTCCAGTACTTTTATAGAAGTAGTTAAGCTTTGATTCAATGCTGATTGGGCTTGAAACATAGCTTCATTTGATGATGCTTGATTTTGAATTAATGCTGCCAGATTTTGAAACATGGCATCGAATTTTTTTAACTGGGCCAACACTTCCGCTATTCCTGGTTCTTTTTCATGCTCCTGGCTTTACTGTTGGAATCCTAGTAGTGTATTGTTAATTTTCCCCGAATTGTTGCTCCATGCGAAATTGGGATGATTCCTCCACCCTGGGTTGTAAGTATTGGAATATGGATTGTTCCCATATCTGTTGAAATTGTTAACATAATTCATTGTTTCTTTATGTTGGTTTGGCTCTGGTGCTTCTCCATATGATGAACTTATGAATCCAACATTACCTTGCATGCTAAGAGTTTCCATGAATTTTCATATCTGATCCAGCTTGGCATTCATTGCTCTGTTGGCTCCAACTTCATAAATTCCAGCAATTCGTTGGATCAAGCTCCTTTCTGTTGGCCACAATGAATTATTTTTAGCTATTTCTTCAATTAGGTCTAAGGCTTGATCTTCTCCTTTTGACATTAAAGCACCTCCATCAGCAGCATCAATTGTGGTTCTCATTATTCTAGAAAGTCCATTGTAGAAGGTTTGGACTTGTAGCCACTTTGCAATTTCATGGTGAGGACATTTCCGAAGTAAATCCTTGAATCTTTCCCAAGATTCGCAAAGGGATTCTGAATCTTGTTGCACGAAGGATGTGATGTCATTCCTCAACTTTGTAGTTCTGGCTGGTGGAAAGTACTTTGCTAGGAAATTGGTGGCTAGAGTGTTTCAAGTTGTGATGGAACCTGCTAGTAGAGAATTTAGCCAAGCTTTGGCTCTGTCTTTTAAGGAATATGGAAAAACTCGAAGTCTCATTGCTTCTTCAGCAGCTCGGTTGTAATTGAAAGTGCTGCAAACTTCCAGGAAGTTGCTGATGTGGGCATTAGGATCTTTAGTTGCATTCCCCACAAACTGAACTAACTGCTGTATCATCTGAATGCATGTTTTGATGTCACACGCATTTTCTGGTAAGGGAGGAAGTACAATACAGGAAATGAAGCAATCAACCACCGGAATAGTTCTGTCTCGAATGGGAATTGGTGGTGCAACTTCCAAAGGTTCAGGTTCTATGTTAACGATTAATTCTTGGCCTTCTCGCCTTTCCCTTCTCAACTGTCTGATGGTTCTTTCAATCTCTGGGTCAAGCGGTCGGAGTTCAAAGCTTCTGGTTCGTCTCATGTAGTGTCTGAGAACCTGAAACAAAAGAAAACAAAAACAATAAGTAAAAAGAAATTAGATACAAGTAATGCATCCAAGACCAAAACTAATAGTGAAAGATAAATAAGTCCCCGGCAACGGCGCCAAAAACTTGACCAGTGCGTAATCACACGCGTATAACGCAAGCGCACGTATCGTTCAAGTAGTTTAAAAAGTATCGATCCCACGAGGACTTAAAACCTTTTGTTATCAATTTATGAAGTTAAATGTTTACAACTATCTAATGGATTGATTGTTTGATTGGGTGGTGACTTTAAAACTTAAAACAAGTAAATAAAATTGCTTGAAAGTAAATCGATGAAAATTCAAATTTATAAAACTATCCAGGGTTGTGAATCCTTCCAATATATTTTTAAAAGATGAAGTGGTTATTTTACGTTTGTGTAATATATTGGTTTATTAACCTGGAACACAAAATTATGTAAAAGCCTCTTCCGATGGTCAAATACAAATACCCAGTATAACCCAATTAATCATATTCCTATGTTAATCAAGTTCTCTGAATTCATTAAGATTAAGTTCCAATTATTGCTACCCCCGCCCGACAGGTATATTCCTATCCTGTAAGGAAATCTATTAAGGGGTTATCTATCCTCAAGGAAGATCGTGAAGTATTGAGTCTAAGTTCTTTAACCTAAAATATCTTTTCCAAGTTCTTTTTAAGTTTACCAGTTCAATTTTATTAATTGCCAGTTAATAAAAAGCATTAGGATTAAGGCTCAATAAATAAACCTTTATATTACCCAAACTGTAATTTAACCCCTTATAAACCGGTGATATTGGATTTCATCACAACCCCAGATAACTTGCTTAGTTACGACACATATTTACGGGTAGTAAAAACTTAAATAAAATAAAAGACATAAAGTAAATGCTGAAAGTAAATTGCTGAAAACTAAATGCTGAAAGTAAATTGCTGAAAGTAAATTGCTGAAAGTAAATGCTGAAAGTAAATTGCTGAAAGTAAATTGTTGAAAAGTAAATGCTGAAAGTAAATTGCTGAAAGTAAATAAAGTAAAAGGACAATAAAAGAAAATGCTGAGGTAAAAGGATCCACTTTTATTACTTGTATTTTAGATATCTTCCTTAATATAATATATTAACTTTGCACGATAATTACCAACCAGCCATATAGGCGGTATCCAGATTAAGTCAAATTAATAATTAATTACCAACCGACCAATCAGACGGTATCCAGTTTAGTCAGGTTAAAATCAATTTAAAGAATTACCAACCGACCAATATGGCGGTATCCTCGTTAAGTCAGGTTTTAACTAGTTTATATATTATAATTAAGAGAGATTAATCTAAATATTAGTCATAAAAGTTTTAACTTTTACCCCAACAAGGGGGAGTTACCTCCTCATTACTGAAAAGTAAAAACTGAAAATTAAAGAAAGAAAATTATTGTGTGTAAAAGTAAATTGCAGAAAATAAAAACTGAAAAGTAAAGAAAAGAAAGTGCGAAAGCTGAAATTAATTACTGAAAGTTGTAAATAAACAAACAAGATACAATCTTCTTAGTATTCTTAAAGAATTCCTTAGAAGAAATTATGAATTTACAAATGAAATGGCTTGGTATTTATAGGCAAAATTTTGCCTCCATCAAATCATCCACCAAATCCATTATTAATTGCTCCACTAATTGCTCCACCAAATCCACTATTAATTACTCCACTAATTGCTCCACTAATTTCTATCAAGTTTGGTGGGAGTTTGACTATTTTTATTTTGTATTTATTTATTTTCTTTGAAAATGACATTAATAATTATACATAACACACTTCCGGATATTTCAACTTTGGGGGAAGTTTCCTCTGAATGATGGCGCTGAACTCTTCTATCAATGCTACTGTCTCGTAATCTCCCAATCTTCGCTTTCGTGAAAGAATATCTTTCATGAATTTTACATAGCTAGGCATTTGTTCCAACGTTTATGCAAATGGAATATTGATATGCATCTTTTTAAAGATCTCCAGGAATCGGGCAAACTGCTTGTCCAATTTGTTTTTCTGGAGACGCTGTGGAAAAGGTGGATGTAGAGTGATTCTTTCTTGCTCTTTTTCCTTTGCTTCTTTTTCCTCCATCTGTGAACTGCTTCACTGCTTTCTTTTGGAACTTCTTTAATGGGTGGCTTGATTCCAACATCTTTGTTGATTTCAGTACCGCTTTTTAAAATGATGGCATGGCATTGCTCATTCTCCATGTTTCTTGGATTTGGTTCAGTGTTGCTAGGAAGGTTACATGCGGTCTGTAACTTTGAGCATTGGCCAGTTGTCCAATTTGATTCTCCAGTACTTTTATAGAAGTAGTTAAGCTTTGATTCAATGCTGATTGGGCTTGAAACATAGCTTCATTTGATGCTGCTTGATTTTGAATTAATGCTGCCAGATTTTGAAACATGGCATCGTATTTTTTTAACTGGGCCAACACTTCCGCTATTCCTGGTTCTTTTTCATACTCCTGGCTTTGCTGTTGGAATCCTGGTGGTGTATTGTTAATTTTCCCCGAATTGTTGCTCCATGCGAAATTGAGATGATTCCTCCACCCTGGGTTGTAAGTATTGGAATATGGATTATTCCCATGTCTGTTGAAATTGTTAACATAATTCATTGTTTCTTTATGTTGGTTTGGCTCTGGTGCTCCTCCATATGGTGAACTTGTGAATCCAACATTACCTTGCATGCTGAGAGTTTCCATGAATTTGCATATCTGATCCAGCTTGGCATTCTCTGCTGTGTTGGCTCCAACTTCATAAATTCCAGCAATTCGTTGGATCAAGCTCATTTCTGTTGGCCACAATGAATTATTGTTAGCTATTTCTTCAATTAGGTCTAAGACTTGATCTTCTCCTTTTGCCATTAAAGCACCTCCATCAGCAGCATCAATTGTGGTTCTCATTATTCCAGAATGTCCATTGTAGAAGGTTTGGACTTGTAGCCACTTTGCAATTTCATGGTGAGGACATTTCCGAAGTAAATCCTTGAATCTTTCCCAAGCTTCGCAAATGGATTCTGAATCTTGTTGCACCAAGGATGTGATGTCATTCCTCAACTTTGTAGTTCTGGCTGGTGGAAAGTACTTTGTAAGGAAATTGGTGGCTAGAGTGTTTCAAGTTGTGATGGAACCTGCTAGTAGAGAATTTAGCCAAGCTTTGGCTCTGTCTTTTAAGGAATATGGAAAAACTCGAAGTCTCATTGCTTCTTCAGTAGCTCGGTTGTAATTGAAAGTGCCGCAAACTTCCAGGAAGTTGCTGATGTGGGCTTTAGGATCTTCAGTTGCATTCCCCACAAACTGAACTAACTGATGTATCATCTGAATGCATGTTTTGATGTCACACGCATTTTTTGGTAAGGGAGGAAGTACAATACAGGAAATGAAGCCATCAACCATCGGAATAGTTCTGTCTCGAATGGGAATTGGTGGTGAACTTCCAAAGGTTCAGGTTCCATGTTAACGATTACTTCTTGGCCTTCTCGCCTTTCCCTTCTCAACTATCTGATGGTTCTTTCAATCTCTGGGTCAAGCGGTCGGAGTTCAAAGCTTCTGGTTCGTCTCATGTAGTGTCTGAGAACCTGAAACAAAAGAAAACAGAAACAATAAGTAAAAAGAAATTAGATACAAGTAATGTATCCAACCCCAAAACTAATAGTGAAAGATAAATAAGTCCCCGGCCACGGCGCCAAAAACTTGACCGGTGCGTAATCATACGCGTATAACGCAAGCGCACGTATCGTTCAAGTAGTATAAAAAGTATCGATCCCACAAGGACTTAAAACCTTTTGTTATCAATTTATGAAGTTAAATGTTTACAACTATCTAATGGATTGATTGTTTGATTGGGTGGTGACTTTAAAACTTAAAACAGGTAAATAAAATTGCTTGAAAGTAAATTGATGAAAATTCAAATTTATAAAACTATCCAGGGTTGTGAATCCTTCCAATATATTTTTAAAAGATGAAGTGGTTATTTTACATTTGTGTAATATATTGGTTTATTAACTTGGAACACAAAATTATGTAAAAGCCTCTTCCGATGGTCAAATACAAATACCCAGTATAACCCAATTAATCATATTCCTATGTTAATCAAGTTCTCTGAATTCATTAAGATTAAGTTCCAATTATGGTTACCCCCGCCCGACAGGTATATTCCTATCATGTAAGGAAATCTATTAAAGGGTTATCTATCCTCAAGGAAGATCGTGAGGTATTGAGTCTAAGGTCTTTAACCTAAAATATATTTTCCAAGTTCTTTTTAAGTTTACCAGTTCAATTTTATTAATTGCCAGTTAATAAAAAGCATTAGGATTAAGGCTCAATAAATAAACCTTTATATTACCCAAACTGTAATTTAACCCCTTATAAACTGGTGATATTGGATTTCATCAAAACCCCATATAACTTGCTTAGTTACGACACATATTTACGGGTAGTAAAAACTTAAATTAAATAAAAGACATAAAGTAAATGCTGAAAGTAAATTGCTGAAAACTAAATGCTGAAAGTAAATTGCTGAAAGTAAATTGCTGAAAAGTAAATGCTGAAAGTAAATTGCTGAAAAGTAAATGCTGAAAGTAAATTGCTGAAAAGTAAATAAAGTAAAAGGACAATAAAAGAAAATGCTAAGGTAAAATGATCCACTTTTATTACTTGTATTTTAGATATCTCCCTTTATATAATATATTAACTTTGCACGATAATTACCAACCAGCCATATAGGCGGTATCCAGATTAAGTCAAATTAATAATTAATTACCAACCGACCAGCGGTATCCAGTTTAGTCAGGTTAAAATCAATTTAAATAATTACCAACCGACCAATATGGCGGTATCCTCGTTAAGTCAGGTTTTAACTAGTTTATATATTATAATTAAGGGAGATTAATCTAAATATTAGTAATAAAAGTTTTACCTTTTACCCCAACAAGGGGGAGTTACCTCCTTATTACTGAAAAGTAAAAACTGAAAATTAAAGAAAGAAAAGTATTGTGCGTAAAAGTAAATTGCAGAAAGTAAAAACTGAAAAGTAAAGAAAAGAAAGTGCGACAGCTGAAATTAATTACTGAAAGTTGTAAATAAACAAACAAGATACAATCTTCTTAGTATTCTTAAGGAATTCCTTAGAAGAAAGTATGAATTTACAAATGAAATGGCTTGGTATTTATAGGCAAATTTTTGCCTCCATCAAATCATCCACCAAATCCATTATTAATTGCTCCACCAAATCCACTATTAATTACTCCACTAATTGGTCCACTAATTTCTATCAAGTTTGGTGGGAGTTTGACTATTTTTATTTTTTATTTATTATTTGCTTTGAAAATGACTTTAATAATTATAAATAACACACTTACGGATATTTCATCCATTTCGGTCATTAAATCTTCAGTATTATAAATTATTTTGTTCTTCAAAGTTGTTGATCATTGAGTCTTCTTTAATCTGGAACTTGAATCAGCTCAATCTGATATCGGAGTAAAACGTTATGCCCAAAATACGACAGATGCGCAAAATTGGAATTTCCAAAACTGCACTTCGTTAAAACGCCATTTCAAGTTTCCAATCTCCAAAATTAATATGTAAAGTCCAATTTTTTCCCTTTTTTGACCCACATTTCGTCCTAAATGATTTCATTGAGTCCTGATATTATTTTATCTACAAAATAAACTAAAACACATCAAAACGTTCATCAAACCCGAGAAACTAAAGAAAATATTAAGTAAAAGTGGCGGTAAATATTGATATATTTTCCGCTCATCAAGTCCCCATGTGCATTGGTCTGTCGATTCGGCCAAAAACGCGTTTTATGTTATTTTACGAAAAATGTTTTTGTAAAGGTTTCGCGATATTTCTATATTATTTATGTTGTTATATGATGTCGAATAAATATGTTTAGGTGAAATATGAATGAATTATCAATATTGGATATTGAATAATTTATTCGTAAGTTTAAAATTTTAAACTACGATTTTACCCGAACCGCGCTCCTTCCACTGCGCCTCCCTGAAATGACCCGAACTGTTCCGCCATGAGTAACATGTTATGAAGTTCTTCATAACATTTACAATTTTCATCATATAAAATCTTATTTTTGAATACTATCTCACTCTAAAACTAACTTTAATTCGGAACCTTCCAGAACTATTCCAAAAAAATTCGGGATATTACATCCTCCACTCCTTATAAAAATTTCATCCTCGAAATTTCTTCGTCCTAATGTATAATCATTCGAAACTGAACGCAAGCACATGATAATCTTATCCGTATTCGGAAGTCATCTCTCTTTATATATTTTCAAAAGTTATGTATTTCATACATCATTGCAAATCATGCTATTTCAAAGTAAAAATAAATCGAATCAAATATTTCATACGTGAATCAAATCAAACTTGTCATTTCAATCACATTCATTCATAAGATCACATTCAAACCATTTCAAATTCATCCATCACAGAAACAGAAGGCTAAACACATATCTTATACAGTTAATCACAGTCATCATAACACAGGTTCTTTGTAGGTAGTCAAATACAGTGTCAAAAACGGAAAATATAATATGGATTTCATACTATCCATTTCGTCCATAATATGAAATGGAACTCATTCATTTCACATCATGTCATTTCATATCATATCTGTAAAGACTATCAATAATGAAGTTTACATACGTACATATCCCATCGCAATACATTACATGGCTGATAACAAAACTTACATAACCATCATAATACTCAAACGATCCATGATTAAACTATAGACATACATAAGTGTTCCCATAATGAATGTAAACTTTTATACCAAAAATACATCAATCGTCACAGCTAGAAGTGACACATAATCATAGTGCTCTTATGATGTTGGTAGTATGAAATCTACCAATTTTTGCCATCATCAAAAAGGAAAACGTAAAACAATCTATTTCAAAAACCATCTCGAAAATATATTTCAAAAACTCTTTTACTATAAACAAAATCAATTTTGAAATTCATTATCATCATAAATCCATATGAAGCATCCAACATAAACTCAAATGAACGAAATATAACAAGCAACCAGTTTCCAAATCGCGTGCACAGATTGGACAATGAACGAAACAAGCTCATGTCGACAGATGGTAGATGGTTGGTCTACTGCAGTTGAATAGAGCCCTATACACGCGCCACAAACGAAACATATCATATCAATTATAAAATCATAAAAACCATGTACAATCACTGTGATGGAAACATATCATATAATATAATTGTTAGGGTTGGTGCTCAGAGTGCCCATCCAGATTGTATTTATGTTCGATTCATAAATACGAGCAATTCTATTTTCCATAATATTACTTATTTTATGGTAGCACCTCTTGTCTTTTATACACATATTCGATCTAATTGTTATTAGATATCTAATTATGATAAGATTGAAACTAAATCTGATTTAGTGATACGTGTATATTAGACAAAGACACAAGGATTTACAATGTAGTGCTCAGTTACAACGTAGTTTGTAATTGACATTGGGAATCGTCACTATAAGTTGTATATCCTTAAATAAAGTTTCTGGTCAAGATTTGCTAACACGGGTCGGTTAGTAAAATCCGCTGAGACCAGTACATGTCGTATATCGTGACTTGGTCCGATGGTTTATCCCAATGAACCATGAGCCTCGGGAGACTCGTATAGACATGTAGGTGTTTATTTGATAAACACTGAACGACTCACTAAAGATTTCCTAATAGATGGTACACCAACGTCAATAGGAATATTCTCGAGTTAAGCGAGCATAGTGGTCCTTGGACTTGAGATACCACAGTGGGATATATGAGTTATCCTCCACACTTGTTCATTGGGTGTGGACTGATGCTCATGATATCCAGTGCGTATAAAGATAGAATCCGTCAGTCCCATGTACAGGGCATATGCATCCTACATGTATTTGCGATCTATAAATCCATGGCCGTGGTATAACTTCAGAAATCAGTTTCGAATGTTATTTGGAGATCGTAAATGAAAGTCGACTATATTATACCGAACGGATTTGACATTCTTATCTATATCTCAGGTATAATATGGATAGCCTGTGATGGAGAGATTATACGTATGCAATGACCTCGACTTGCATAGTTTAACGAGATTATCCGTGGTTGTCATAATTCATGAGTGGGTGATTTATGGACACGAAATTGGATTTCGTGATGGATAAACCTAAACTTAGAGAGTCCCACAATATGAAGTGTACTCGTTGAGCACTTGGGCAACGCGTTATGAATAATACAAATTATTCATAATACTTCATCAGATTAAATGAGTTAAATTCGAATCGTTTAATCGCTTAAACGATATCACATGCATTAAGGGATTTTGCCATTTAATATTATTGTGTATTTGTATTTGATACATAATTTGATTAGATACACATTAATTAATTGTCAAAGGAGATTTTGACACATGCCATAAATATATGTATTTTTTATTTAATTTAAATAAAAATACATATATAATAATAATTATATTAATTAATTATTTAGATATTTAATTGTTAAATATTTGAATAATTAATTGATAAAAATTTTTATAATTATTATGAAATATGTTTAATTATTATTGGTGACTCATGTCATGATTTAATTAAACTTTATTTGTCAAAATATTATTTGTTAAGATAAGTTTAATTTAATTAATTGATTTAATTTTCCAAATGAACAATTTTGCCCCTAAACGTCAGTCAAGATCATTTAAATTAGAAAAATTGTTTTCTTCATTCCATTAACACCACCATGGCCGAAATTTTAAAGAAAGAAATGGGTTTCATATTTGGTTCATGATTCAAGTGAAAGAAAAGAAGAAAATCAAAGAAAAGGCTTAGGAAAAACAAGGATTAAAGGTAATTATTCAACTCCCTAAGCTTAGAAAATTTATTTCATGTTTCTTGATGATCTTATGAGATCCTAGGGTTTCTTCTTTTCATAAATTTGGGGCTTTGGTTGTGGTGGATGGAGATGGAAGTATTTTGCATGTGTGAAGTTGATTCAGGTAGTATTATTGTAATATTTATTCAATTTGTTCATTAGATGACATGTTGCCATTCTAGAGTGTTATGACCACTCTTGTAATGCCTAGAATTGTTCTTGGGTGCTTCATGTGTGGTGAATTTGATTGGTATTTTGATTAATTTGAGTAATCTTGAAAATTTGGATTTAAAGCATGAAAATTGACATTTTCGGTTTCTGGATCAGATCTGGAACAATTCTGTTTTTGGTGATGAAAATGATGTCTTATGAATGTATTGGATGTGTTTTGGGTATTGGAAGATTTTCCGGAAATTGTTTCGGAGTTGAAATAAGCGAAAATGGCCAAAACGGCGTTACTGGGTCACTTTTGAGCCAACCGGGTGACATCTGTCCAAAAAGTGAATTTGTCACTGTTCGGGCAGCCCATGAACTGCCCTAACACTATTTGGTCTGACCTGGCCACTCCCCATAAGTGTTGGGTGGTAGGTTCGGTCAAAAACACGTTTTAGGTCATTTTGCGGAAAAACATTTTTCATAAAAGTTTCTCGAAGTTTCTACCTTATTTAGGTGAAATATGAATAAATTATTCATATTAGATATTGAATGATTGTTCAGTAATTTGAAAAAGTTTTAAAATTATGATTTCGCCCGAGTAGTGCTTCCGCTGCGTCCTTCGTCCAAAATCCCAACAATAATATCAAAAAAAATATCGAAATGTATCATAATCAAAAGGTAATACTTTTGAAATCATTCTTTTCCCCAAAACCCAAATATGTTTAAATCAAAATAAATGTTTAATACAAACTTTTCAAATTACTTATCAAGCGTCCAATGTTCAAGTCACTCGCACTGACTAGACAGTGTACAAACAAGACTATGTCGACAGAGTAGCGAGCCCCGGTTGAGCTGGAACAAAACATATACAAGCGTCACAGAGGGCTAAAAATATAAAACTATCAAGCACCGTTACGGAAAAAGATTTTCAAGCGTCTCGAAAAAATAAATTTTTACGATTTAAAAACATCAAGATCATTTTCGAGCGCAAAGATAGAAAATATCATCGAGCACCTCGATGGAAACATATCGATAAATCTCAAAACATGAAAACGTGAATCAAGCGTCGAGGTAGAAACATATTCTTTATCCTTTATAATCGAAATCAAAATATCTGAAATATTTATTTTATTTTTTCTTTTCAAAACAATTTTATGCCATGAATCAGATACCAAATTCTCAAAATAAAAAAAACAAAATATCGAATCACAAAAAAAATTAAAGATTTTCTTTCAAATTCAGACTATCAACATCATAGAATTACTCATACCTCAAAACACATTAAATTCACATCACATACATATTCATATACCTATATAAACGACATAATGTTAACTTAGTATACACATATATGTACATATATTTATAATATACAAACATGTACCAATAATCTGAATCACCCATATCGAATCAAAATCGTTGCACATCATACCATATACCATAAATCAGATCAAGTTATAAGCATGAGACCTATATAGTCTATACGCAATAGAAAACTTACTTAGACAATCAGATACCTTGTACCTGTAGTCATCGATAGCTAAACCTTTGCTATGATACCACAACTGTAACACCCCGCCAGAGGTAGGATGCTACGGCAGGAGACAAGATTAACCATCTCCATAAGCCTATAAATTTATAGAAAATCGTAAATAATGTATCATAAAACGGGATAATCTGGAACAAAGTCCAGCATCAAAACAAAACCTGAAAAGACATCACATATACAAAAGGACCTCAGGTCCACACAAAAACATCGAGATAAAAATCAACACTTAAGGGCTTCGTGCCCACAATATCAATCAACCTTTAAGGGCTCAACGCATGAGTTAATATATTTAAAAACATTCCAATCATCTATTTATATATATTTAAAACACAAATCAACAAATCAAGGACTCAACGCATGATTTACTTACCTGTATTCACGAGAACTCTAAGTCCTAGCCAAATTTGTCAAAACAAATGGTGAAACGCCGTCAAAATCGCGACTTACAAAATTCTCGACTTAACTAAGATAAATTCTGCATCTTTCCGGGACAACCAAATCAAGTCCAATTTCAATATTGTTAGTACCATATTATATTAATTATTTTCATGCTCAAGCAATTCAATTTATATCATTAAACTACTTTAAGAAGCTACTGGATACATCCGAACATTAAACGATAAACTTGAAATTAAAGGATTTTTACCGGGAGGTCTTACTGGGATTTCGAGGGTATATACAAACTCTAAATGATCCCACAAACGCGCTAGAATCGATGAAATTTTGATCTGAGATACTATTATTTATGAGTCACTATTAACCAATATTTTCTTCCCCGTTTTACGTGCAGCCATGCACGGAATGTTAAAACCATCACAGCTAACTTGTAGTATTCTTCGAGAGCTTGGATTTGGAAGGTGCCTCGAGTCGTGAAATGAAACGTCGAGCTCAGATCGAGAAACCTATTCACACATGTATCTCTCTATTTTCTCAGTGTTTGCCATCGTGGTGGGGCTTCCGCCGGCCACCACAAGGCGGAGGGGTGGCCATCACACCCCTATAAATAGTCACACTGGTAGGTGAAGGCTGGTAGGCCGTCGGCGCGACAAGGGCTCCAAAAATTGAATTTTGATGACGGTGGGGTCGTGTGGAGTGTTTAGGGAAATTATGCCATTTTCGAAATTCCAACAAACATCATGTTATTTGTTGCAATTATTTTGAATATTATAATCTGACCCCCGTGAAATTGCAGTCAAGTCCCTGCCATGGGGAATTCATGGAAATTCATATTTTGGAAGCCCTTATGATGCAGACTTCGAAAGGTATTCAACGCGAAGTTGTTCATCTCGGAAAAATGAGTCCAATTGTAACATCCCCCTACAGGAGATGCTACCGGAAAGGAATAGGTTGACCTATCCTCCTGAGCCTCTATTTATCTGACTGC
Organism: Zanthoxylum bungeanum; assembly: GCA_019454045.1. NCBI lineage: Eukaryota > Viridiplantae > Streptophyta > Magnoliopsida > Sapindales > Rutaceae > Zanthoxylum > Zanthoxylum bungeanum. The sequence continues at coordinate 135,800 of SKCR01038790.1, read as the reverse complement.
GATCATCACTACTGATCTCATCTCGGAAACAAACTCATACATGGGACTCTTGCCAACCTCAAGAGCATGAAATACAACTCAAATACTCATAATCATGTATTAAAAACATCACACCCTGTAACTCTGCCATGAACACTTGAATTTTAATGAATACAATTCAACTTGTACAAAATATATGATATATGACTTTTCTTGAACTATGACTGCCTATTTCTCTAACTTGACCTGGTGGACTCAGTCCCTCTAGTGACTGCCATTAGTATCCATCCTCTCGAGCTCGTCCTTTGGGCAACCTGGAAAACAAAAAACTAGGAGTGCGGGGTTAGATCATTTGAACGACCTAGTGGGTGGACATTTTAAAATGAAAACTAATTTATTTTGAAAATTCATGGTTCTAAAAATCGAAAACCTCTCAGAAAATAACCTTTTCCGAAATCTCATTCTTATCTGAAAACTCAACTTTTATGTAAATCATTTCTAAAAACTCTTTTGATAAAACTCATCTTTCTGAAAAATGTGTTTCTGTAAGTTCATTTCTAAAAATCTATTTTTGAAAAATCTATATCTGAATATATGTATCTCAATATTTAGCGCATGAGGGCGTTACATCTCGCTGTCCCCCCATACGTAAAATCTGGTGCTTCGGGGCATCCCCTTGTACGTAAATATCTGGTGGTCTTGGGGCGTTACGCCTCGCCGTCCCCTAAGCCATAAATCTGGAGCCGAGGGTGCAGATCTATGCTACCCTCTAGACTCTTAATCTAGGATCTAAGGGCATCTATCATCCCTAGTCATAAACTGCCTGTGCACACGATATCCGTGTCCATCAATTCCCTATCCGTGTTAAGTTACAACTGACGTGGGTATTTCCCCAACACCTCGAAAATCATAAAACTCAAGTTTTAAAAACCATTTCTTTCTGGAAAACATTTCTCAAAACTTTTTCATTTAAACACAATTGAAAGTAATCTTGGCTAACGCCGTAAGTGCTCAAAAAAATTCTTCATTCAAAAATATATAAGTAAATACAATTTGAGAGAAGAGTCCACTCACCAATCAACCTGTATTACCCTTAACCTTGAATGTAATTGGGTTACTTTTGATTCTAGACGCGACTGAAAAGATTCTGTGGAAAATGAATTCGTCCTGTATTTGACTATGATTAGCATATATATGAATTAGAAGCTATTCATGTTCATGGATGGGGTGAATGTTCATGCGAGCTATATACAAAATCCTTAAGGTAGCTCCTAATGCCTAAGGATAAAATTAGACACGGTTAAAATATGATCCTGAAAAGTCACACGTCGCGACGCTTATTCTAACAGGCAGAGGCATAAAGCATTTCCAGATTCGCATCCCGAACCAATAAGTGTAGGACACAAAAATTGGCGACGATGTTCCAGGCTCGCGGCCCGGTCGGGAGTATGGAGTAGCCCACGGGGGAACTAAACAGGAGAAATAAAATGGAGTCGCCACCCAGTGTGAACTGGGAAAATGATTTAAGGCCGCACTCACCCCTCACAAGGGAAGACCTCAAACCGTTGGGTTCGGAATGGTCCCTTACTTAAGCCACTTGTAATGAATGGAATTGTGCAATAATCTAATCGAGTCTGCGCAACAGAGATTCTTAAAAGTACCCTATCTATAAGTTTACGTACATGAAAATATAACCTATATCGAAGTTTACATACATAAAAGTAAGTTTTCATAACGGCAAACACACAATCTCATGAACATATTGAATTAACAAACTTAAAAATAAAAATAAAGAACAATCTAAACATAAACATAGATTAAATTCCTAATGCGAATGAAATAACTAATTATGGTTGGAAATAATCAACTAAATCATGCATAAAAGTAACATACTATTTCTAATAAACAACAAATAAACATAAGATTGGATGACACGAAATATGTGCGTTTCTCAAGTGGTATGTGGCATTGTATCCCGAGTGCAGACCGCACTACCATCCATTCGGATTTGGCTACGGAATTTACGTCCAGGTTTCCATCCGATATACCGCAAGAGATAACACATATTTCATTCATCCCATGGCCACAAATTACATGAATCTATAATATGCATGCGAAGAAATAACGATAAATACCAAAAAATAGAACGGAAATAAATAAAAAGGTGCCCTCAGGTCTAACCTCATAAGTCATCTCTTGGAAGTGCGCTACGCGGTTGTCCGAAGGGTTAGTGCTCCGCAACTTTTTTGATTTACTGGTTCGTTGTTTTCCTTAGTTGTCTCGCTGTTTTGGGCTGCTGTTTGCTCACTATTTTTGGTAGTATTTGGGCTATGTTTCAGGGCAGAATTTCGGTGATAAATGTGCAGATTTTAGGGAATGTTTTTGTTGGTCAATATAGTGCAGTTTCAGTGGTTTTAGGGAGTGCAGTTTTTGTAGTTTCAGGGTGCAGTTCAGGCGTGTTTTTCGGTAGTTTAGGGGGCTGATTTGGGGACTGGTTTGTGCGTGAGTAAAGGCTGCGGTGGGGGTGTTTTGTTCGTGAATAAGGCTGCTGTGGGGGCTGTTATTAGGCGTGAACTTGAGGGATGCTATGAAGGGTCTTTGGGCGTGAAGTTGAGGGCTACTGTGAGGTGTTTGGTGCGTTGAATGAAGGGCTTGCTGGGGGGGTCTTTAGGCATGAAGTTGAGGGCTCTGTTGAGGTGTTTGGTGCGTTGAATGAAGGGCTTGCTGAGTGTTATTGCGTGAAGGGTTTGTGAGGGTTTGCTGCTTTGTGGGAGGTGAGGGAGGTGCTGTGATGCCGTGCAGATTTGGTGTTATTTTTAGGGCTTAGAGTTGTAAGGGGACGTGAGAATGAGCTAGGGGCTTAGAGTTGGTGTATGCTTCTTTTTATAGGCAAGTGTTAGGGTTATCCTTATGCGAATAGGGAAAAAATATTGTGTAATTATGAGGGTATTTAATTTGTGTATCTCTTCATTTTAGGAAGGTAAATTGATTTGATTTGATATTATTTAGTTTAGGAAGGTGATTTAATTGGATTAGGAATGTGATTTATATGATTTGATTTGATTCTTTTAATTCGGGAAGGTGATTTATTTGGATTTCAACATGTGTTTAATGTGTGGATTTATTAATTTGGATGTGTTTTAATGGGCTTGGGCGTGAGCTAAGGGGATTTGGGCGTGGGTTTGGTTCTTTTTGTTGGGCTTGGTGTGTGTTGCGGGGGTTTTAGGCCAATGATGTGTTTTAAAATAGAGGTCCAATGAGCGAACCCACAGCTAAGTAAACAAATTTAGTCCAAGAAGATATTGATTTATGACTTCTCCCTTCCGACGTCAGTTTCCCGCGGCTTCCGCAACTTAAAGAGTAGTGCCTCCGTACGAGACTCATCATTGGGACTTATATGTAAAAATGCAGTGCCTACATTCTCCCCCTACTTTGATGGGACTTGTGCAGTGTGTGACAATGACAATCCTACCAAAGTTATGCAATGCATTTTTACTTACCTGGCTCGCTAGCCGTTGCTTGACTTTCTGGTTTCTTTGAACTGAGTTAATATGGTGGTGAGGTGCTCCGACCCCTGGTTCATTCCCGAACCGTTACTGTGAGGTGGTCTATTCCCGAACCGTTACTGTGAGGTGGTCCATTCCTGAACCGTTACTGTGATGTGGTCCATTCCCGAACCTTTCTCTATTCTCGGAGTGCCATTCCCGAACCTTGCTCCATTCTCGGAGTGCCATTCCTGACTTGTTCATTCCCAAACCTTGCTCCATTCTCAGAGTGCCATTCCCGACTTGTTAATTCCTGAACCTTGCTCCATTCTCGGAGTGCCATTCCCGGCTTGTTCATTCCCGAACCTTGCTCCATTCTCGGAGTGCCATTCCCGGCTTGTTCATTCCCGAACCGTGTCCATGCTCCACTCTCAGAGTGCCATTCCTGGCTTGTTCATTTCCAAACCTTGCTCTATTCTCGGAGTGGCATTCCCAGCTTGTTCATTCCCGAACCTTGCTCCATTCTCAGAGTGTCATTCCCGGCTTGTTCATTCCCGAGCCATGCTCCATTCTCGCAGTGCCATTCCTGACTTCTTCATTCCCGAACCTTGCTCCATTCTCGGAGTGCCATTCTTGGCTTGTTCATTCCCGAACCTTGCTCCAATCTCGGAGTGCCATTCCCGGCTTGTTCATTCCCAAACCATGCTCCATTCTCGGAGTGCCATTCCCGGCTTGTGATGCAGTGGGCCTCGACCCTGGGACGCATCCCGAAACTGCTGATGTGGGCCTTGACCCTGGGACGCATCCCATAAACTGATACTGATGCGGGCCTCGACCCTGGGACCCATCCCCAAGACTGCTGATGTTATGGTTCATTCCCGAACCATGCTATATGAGAAAGGGTAGACTGGTCACCGCTAGTCTTAGTTCACTTTACTATTTTTTACTGCTTTCATTAGGTCAAGGTAGATCTCCTGATGTGATGTTGCGTATCAACATACTGTATTGCCTCTCACAAGATAATCCTGATAGCTAAACATATTTTCGTCCTCAACGGATGCTTCATGTCGAAACCAGAGAACCTTCAAAGTACTTGATACAACTCAAATCCGACCGTCTGAATGAGTGATCTAAACTAGACTCCCAGTGTGTGTGTGCCTCCCAGTGTGTGTGTGCCAAGGTTCTTTCGCAGCTTAATCCTTAAGTAAGCCAACTCGATGATTTTGTCTCAGAGAATTGGATCAGTGGGTCTAACCAACCTGGATGTCTTTGATCATACTCTGTGATTACTTCCTCGTACTCAACATTATATGGTTTTCTTCTTCTTTTCTTTCGTCTATTTCTTTTCTTTCTTTTCTTTTTGAACTTATTTTTCTATTTTCTTTTTCTTTTTCTTTTTCTTTCTATCTTTTTTATTTCTTTCTCTTTTTTCAACACACCTACCCTTTAAGGTAGTATTTCTCCTCATGGTGGTCCTAATACTCGTCCATGGGTAGCTTCACGCTTATCAGTTATAGGTGGTCTATTTTTTTTCTTTTTCTTTTCAGAGACTTTTTCTTCGTTTCCAACCATATCACATATCGTAACATAAGTAAACCAGGATGGAAATCTAGGCAAACAGTCATTCACTGATCTGCCATCTCTTCAACTAGTCATCTCACCGACTATTCAGGCTTCTACTATTAAGATCCCGTAATCAATTGCTCACGAGTCTAGCCGAGATCAACTACTCAGAATACCGGATGAGAGCACGTCTCGTACTTATCGTTTCTAAGGTTTCCCCCTACAGCAAACAATGTCATCACTGGACATATGCCTAACCATCAAGGACTTCTCTATCATTCTTTTTTGTTTCACTAACTTCATTGGAATTCTTCTTTTCAACCGCTGATAATGTGGGCTTCGCCCCCTGGGATTCCTTCCCGAAGCTGATATTGACATGGGCCTAAACCCTGGGATTCATTCCCGAACTGATACTGATATGGGCCTCAACCCTGGGATTCCTTCCCGAACTGATACTGATATGGGCCTCAACCCTGGGATTCCTCCCCGAAACTGATACTGTTGTGTCGCTGCTTCTGGTTGGCTTACATTGGCCGCTTTCTCTTTTTCTTCATTGAAACCTGTGAATACAAAACAAAAAAAAAGAATGGAAGGGCATTACATGTATGCATGTATGTATGATTGAATTTCCTATTCCGTTGGGTTAGGTCTTCTGCCGGTTCTCTTGGTGACTACTCGGTCTTCTCTTCTTCAGGCAAAATATTACTTCAATCTGTCCACGTTGATCGGCTCATTGAACTCGTTCCCTTCCAAATCTGACAGTCTCACTGCCCAATTTCCCATCACTTTCTGGACTATGTAGGGTCCCTCCCAGTTGGGTCTGAACTTTCCTCTCGGGTCTGTCGTTGACGGCTTCGACTGCTTAAGTACCAAATCACCCTTTCTGATCTTGGTAGGACGTACTTTTTTATTGAATGCTCGAGCCAACCTCTTCTGGTATATCTGCATGTGATGTAAGGACTTCATCCTCTTTTCATCCAGCAGTGCTAACTGTTCAAATCTCTGCGAGGTCCATTCTTGTTCAGGTAACTCTGTTTCTGCTAATACCCGCATGGACTGTATCTCAACTTCCACTGGCAGTACTGCTTCCATTGTCTTTCAAACTTCTTCTTTTCTTAAACACTTCAGCTGAATGCCATTCGCTTGTCTTTTGTATAGTTCTCCATTCAAACTCACATATTGAGAAGCCAACTCCTGAATGATTATCATGTTTTTCTTGAAAGGTAGAGACTTAGGCAAGTATGTGAAATGAACATCTTTATTATTATTAAGAAAAAGGTTCGAACAAGTAGACAAAATCAATGTTTTATGATTAATGGATGTGACATCACAATTGAATGAGATAAGGAAAACAAACATCCCCATAATTTTCAACTTTGTCTTCTTCCATCTTCCATCTTCTTGCTTTTTTTCGGACATCAGATCCTCTAACTCCTATAATTCTTTTTCCCATTTACTTTCCCCTTTCTGCTCCGTTTCATCTTTACTACTGTTGCCCCATATCCTCTTACGGGAAGCTTGGTGGTTGTGAGTTTGGAAGACAGTGCTGTCAGGTAGGCCGGAGTTAATCATGTAGGTAGGCGGTGGGACGAAGTGATAGTTAGGTAGGGGGTTTCTCTGTGTGTTAGGTTGCTCTTTTTCAGGGTCGGGTACGTTGTGGGAGTCGATGAGGTTCTGGATCTCATGCCTAAGGCGGATGCATTTTTCAGTTTTGTGGCCTTTTTGCTGGTGGAAGTAACAATATAGGTTCAGGTTGAGGTGTGATGGTAGAGGGTGTGGAAGTGTTTTTGGTTCTAAGGGACTTAGGAGTCCTTGCTTTTTCAGCTCTTTAAATACCTCTGACAAAGGTCTACCAAAATTGGAGAATCGTCTGTTTCTGATGGGGGCGACCTCAGAAAGAGTGGGCTTGGTTCCCAAAGATCTCCTAAAGGTCTTTATATTCCGGTCGCAGAACTGTCGATTATCGGCTATATGGGGTGTGGTCAAACTGGTCACAGTGGTGGTCAAAGCTTGCAACTACTCGGTAATCTTAGTGAAACTATTCTCCAGCTGATCAATATGAGATCCCTCATTCTCTGATTCACTCATGTTTGCTAGCGGTCTTTTGACGAGTCTTCCCTCTTCCCTAACCCAACGGGTATCTAAGATGGCTTTTAAGACATAGAGGTTAACATGATGCGTGTATGCATGAGATGCATGAGATGCGTGCGATGTATGGAATATATAAGTCGGCCCATTATCATTTTAAAGCATTCAATCATACTATTTCGTGGTGCAAACTTGTCCCAGTTGAAAAGGCCCAACAAGTTTAAACTTTTGCGATAACATGGCTAAACAACTTTAAATGATAAAAGGCCTAAACATAAAATGGCCCATCGGTATTTTAGAAGCTTTTGGCCCAATTGCCATAAAGCACAGACTCGTCCCATTTTAAATGGCCTAACAAGCCCATACCTCATGACAAAAAGTCCAACTGAATCTAAATGATGATGGTCATAAATGCAAGCATAAAGGAATGGTATCTGTTGGTCCTACAACTAGGGTTCACATGTGGGTTTATGGGAGTGTAGACAAAGGCTCCCACTGGTGAAGGATTGCCCACAACTAGGACTCTCCACTCAAGGGTGAGCGACCAAGTGAGCGCACCTTTTGTATACGCTAAGGTACGTGCCAACCAGTTATGATGCGTGACTGACTGTCAAATGGATTTCTTATTATAGATTCCCCAGAGGGAGGGTGGAGCGAACTCTCTTAAATACCCAAGCCTCTTAGGCTCTTATCGCATTGGTGACAGGAATAAACAATAGGTCCTCCAAATTAGTCCATCACGGTAAGCTTCGAGTAAATGATTATCTAGGTGCCTTCACAGATTTTCCTTATAGAAAGGTAGTGAATGAAGGAAGACACAAAACCATTACCTAGCTCTAATAGTGCATTTGATTAAATCCCTTAAACCCACTGTAGACACGGTTAACTAAAACAAAAAACCACCAACATTACAAGGCATTATTTCGGGGCCGATTCTCTATCCCCAGTGGAGTCGCCAGACTTTAGGACATAGAAATCGGCAACGCTGTTCCAGGCTCGTGGCTCGGTCGGGAGTACGAAGTAGCCCGCGGGGGAACTAAACCAGAGAAATAAAATGGAGTCGCCACCCAGTGTGAACTGGGAAAATGATTTAAGGCTGCACTCACCCCTCGCAAGGGAAGACCTCAAACCGTTGGGTTCAGAATGGTCTCTTACTTATGCCACTTATAATGAAAGAATTTGTGCAATTATCTAACCGAGTCTATGCAACATACATTCTTAAGAGTACCCTATGTATAAGTTTACGTACATGAAAATAAAACCTATATCTAAGTTTGCATGCATAAAAGTAGGTTGTCATAATGGCAAACACACAATCTCACGAACATATTGAATTAACAAACTCGAAAATATAAATAAAGAACAATCTAAACGTAAACATAGATTAAATTCCTAATGCGAAAGAAATAACTAATCATGCTTGGAAATAATCAACTAAATCATGCATAAAAGTAACATACTATTTCTAATAAACAACAAATAAACATAAGATTGGATGACACGAAATATGTGCGTTTCTCAAGCGGTACGTGGCATTGTATCCCGAGTGCAGACCGTACTACCGTCCATTCGGATTCGGCTACAAAATTTACATCTGGGTTTCCATCCAATATACTGCAAGAGATAACATATATTTCATTCATCCTATGGCCACAAATTACATAAATCTATAATACACATGCGAAGAAATAACGATAAATAACAAAAAAAAGAACGGGAATAAATAAAAAGGTGCCTTCAGGTCTAACCTCTTAAGTTGTCTCTTGGAAGTGCGCTACACCGTTGTTAGAAGGATTGGTGCTCCGCAACTTTTCCGATTTACTGGTTCGTTGTTTTCCTTCGTTGCCTTGCTGTTTTGGGCTGCTGTTTGCTCACTATTTTTGGCAGTATTTGGGCTATGTTTCATGGCAGAATTTCGGTGATAAATGGGCAGATTTTAGGGACTGTTTTAGTTTAGGGGTGTTTTTCGGTAGTTTAGGGGGCTGATTTAGGGACTATTTTATGCGTGAGTAAAGGCTGCTGTGTGGGTGTTTTGTGCATGAATAAAGGTTATTGTGGGGGGCTATTATTAGGTGTGAAGTTGAGGGCTGCTGTGAGGGGTCTTTGGGCGTGAAGTTGAGGGTTTCTGTGAGGTGTTTAGTGCGTTGAATCGAGGGCTTTCTGGGGGGTCTTTAGGCGTGAAGTTGAGGGCTGTGTTGAGGGGTCTTTAGGCGTGAAGTTGATGGCTGTGTTGAGGTGTTTGGTGCATTGAATGGAGGGGTTGCTGAGTGTTATTACGTGAAGGGTTTGTGAGGGTTTGCTGCTTTATGGGACGTGAGGGAGGGGCTGTGATGCCGTGCATATTTGGTGTTGTTTTTAGGGCTTAGAGTTGTAAGGGGACGTGAGAATGAGCTAGGGGAGTGAATGGTTGGTTTATGCTTCTTTTTATAGGCAAGGGTTGGGGTTATCCTTATGCGAATAGGGAAAGAATATTGTGTAATTATGGGGATATTTAATTTGTGTATCATATGGAACAGATCTCTTCATTTTTCGGAAGGTAAATTGATTTGATTTGATTTTATTTTATTTAGTTTAGGAAGGTGATTTAATTGGATTAGGAATGTGATTTATATGATTTGATTTGATTCTTTTAATTCGGGAATGTGATTTATTTGGATTTCAACATGTGTTTAATGTGTGGATTTATTATTTTGGATGTTTTTTAATGGGCTTGGGTGTGAGCTAAGGGGATTTGGGCGTGGGTTTGGTTTTTTTTTTGGTGGGCTTGGTGTGTGTTGCGGGTGTTTGGGCTAAAGATGTGTTTTAAAATAGAGGTCCAACGAGCGAACCCACAGCTAAGCAAATGAATTTAGTCCAACAAGATATTGATTTCTGACTTCTCCTACCGACGTCCGTTTCCCGCGACTTCCAAAACTTAAAGAGTAGTGCCTCCGAAGAGACTCATCATCGGCTTGAGGTGTTTTTAGGCTTGAAGTTGATGGCTGTGTTGAGGTGTTTGGTGCATTGAATGGAGGGGTTGCTGAGTGTTATTACGTGAAGGGTTTGTGAGGGTTTGCTGCTTTATGGGACGTGAGGGAGGGGCTGTGATGCCGTGCAGATTTGGTGTTAATTTTAGGGCTTAGAGTTGTAAGGGGACGTGAGAATGAGCTAGGGGAGTGAATGGTTGGTTTATGCTTCTTTTTATAGGCAAGGGTTGGGGTTATCCTTATGCGAATAGGGAAAGAATATTGTGTAATTATGGGGATATTTAATTTGTGTATCATATGGAACAGATCTCTTCATTTTAGGAAGGTAAATTGATTTGATTTGATTTTATTTTATTTAGTTTAGGAAGGTGATTTAATTGGATTAGGAATGTGATTTATATGATTTGATTTGATTCTTTTAATTCGGGAATGTGATTTATTTGGATTTCAACATGTGTTTAATGTGTGGATTTATTATTTGGATGTTTTTTAATGGGCTTGGGTGTGAGCTAAGGGGATTTGGGCGTGGGTTTGGTTTTTTTTTGGTGGGCTTGGTGTGTGTTGCGGGGGTTTTGGGCCAAGTGTTTTAAAATAGAGGTCCAACGAGCGAACCCACAGCTAAGCAAATGAATTTAGTCCAACAAGATATTGATTTCTGACTTCTCCCTTCCGACGTCCGTTTCCCGCGACTTCCACAACTTAAAGAGTAGTGCCTCCGTAGAGACTCATCATCGGGACCTACATGCAAAAATACAGTGCCTACAATGAGCTGGGCATCGCGACATTGCTCTTGATGGAGTTGGTGCTTGGAGTGCCAATCCGAATTGTGCATTTTATTATATATTAATAAAATAACTATATTTTTCATTTCATACCTTATTAACGGTATTGTCATTATGCGTATTAGATTGATGTAAAGATATGCTAAAAATGAAATTGACCTTAGAATAGTTTTGACACTAGGTGTAAACTATTCTTAAAGTAAATATTCCTAATCGTTGGTTTTGGAATACGGTCGAATTCCTATAACCTAGAAGACTAACACATGTTGTGTATTGGAATTGCAGTTCCAATGGTTTAACCTGATGTACCATGAGTTTTGGAAACTCGTATAGACATGTGGGTATTCATTGAAGCGAATACTGAATGACTCACATGTGATTCCTAATAGTTGGAAGTACACACCACCATCAATAGGAATCTTCTCGAGTCGAATATCATATGTAATCCTTTGACTATAGGATATCATTGATTTTGTGTGAGATACTCCACACTTTAATGCCATGTATGTCAGAAACCTTTCATGGTATGGCCTCTAGATGTTTGTTGGGTGTGGACCGATGCACTTAGTAATCAAGTGCCAAACAAGATAAGATCTGTTGGCCCGTATGTGTACTATAAGGGGTTTAGGTATCCATGTTAGTAAGGTCACGATTCTTAAATCTTTTGCCAAAGTTGATCACCTAGGGTGGATCGCATCAGTTATGAAGAATCGTGGACATGTCGACCTGAGATGTGCATCTCGTAAACTTGACGGTGTATTCTATGTTTCCTAAGCACAACTCGGACAGCCTATGACGGAGGGATTATTAAACATATGTGATAACCTCGACTTGTATAGTTCAAAAAGGGCGTTCGTGTTCTTTGCGAATTCGGAGGTGGCCGAATTGTGTACATAGTAGCTAGGCTTATATGACGAACGTTTCTGAACTTAGAGAGTTCCAATATTAAGTGTACTAGTTGAGCACTTGGGTAGCCGATTATGTTTTATAAATGATAATATTCGATATTATAATTATCAACTAAGATAATCAAGTGTTATTGGATAACATTGATTATTTACTTTGACCTAATTGGATTAATTGGATTAAATCAATAATTACACAAGGGCTTAATTGTAAAATCATAATTATCTCTACCATTTGAGGATATTATGGTAATTGTAAGTATGTAATAATATGTGGCTTTGGCTTGATTTAATTGGATTAAATCAAGGTGGCAAACATTTAACTAATTCATTTCCTAATCATTGGCTTGATTTAATTGGATTAAATTAAAGTGGGAGACAATGGAGATTAGTCACACCTAATTATACATATTTGGAAAAATTAGATTAAGCCCACTTAAAAGTTGATTACAACTTTTATTAATTAAAAATTGCCTAAGTTTTGCTATAAATAGCAAGCTTTGGAAGGTTTTAATTACAAGAAAAATGACAAGCATAAGAAATTTTTTAGAGAGATTAGCCTAAGTTAGAGAAGGGTTTAGAGAAGCTTGTGAGGTCTCTACAATATTTCATATCGGAGAAATCAAGATTGGATCTTGAAGTGAAGCTTGGTAGCATTGGAAACAAGATTGGATCTTGTAGTCAAGCTTGCACACCTTGGAGGTTCTCCAACAATTTCAACAAAGGAGAAGTAGATTGGATCTTGCATCAAGCTTACTAGGTAATGTTTGATCTTCTCCAAAGCTATGTTCATTTTTGTATTAGATGCATGATCACATAGCCTAATGTCGAATAAGGCTATTCAATTGTGTTAGGATATTTTAGAAGTATAAACACAACATGCTTGTAATTAGGTCAAAGATGTTCATGTTGGACATGAAACAATTAATTAGAGTTTAGAACTCTAGATTAAAGCTTAAAGCTATGACTACCATTCTAGAATCACTTTACCACCTTTGGGTGACCTAGAATTGTCCACGAGACATTTCTTATTGGGATTCTAATTTGGTTTGTGTATTTGATTCAAAATTTATGCAAATGCGTATTTAGAATAAATTTAAGTTTTTGTAAAAATATTTGAGAAGTTCTCAAAATAATTGCTTCAACTCTCTGGAAATCTGATTCTAATTTTGTTTGTGTATTGGATTCAAAATTTACCCAAATGCGTATTTAGAATAAATTTAAGTTTTTGTAAAAATATTTGATATTTTGAAAAACTTGATTTTTATTCTATAACATGTGTTGATGTTGATTTTGAAATTCAAAATAATTTTGGGTGTTTTTGAAGTGTTTAGGGAAGACCGAAAGCTATTAGGGTAATAGATCCTAATTGCTTCAGCTCTTTGGAAATTTTCTAGAGAGCTGAAGCTTTGTTTTGAAAACAAAGCAATTGGAAACAATTAAAAAAAATTGTGCTATGCGCTACAGTGACACGCGCACTGTAGCGCGTACAATGCACGCGTCAGTGTAGCACTCGCATGTACACGCTGATTTTGTTTTCTCTCGTTCTGGAGCTTCCGGACTCCGATTCAGTCCCGGTTTTTTCCTATACACTCGTAAGTATTTCATTAAATAATTTAAAATTACACCCTTTGACCGACATAATCACACGTGTATAACGCAAGTGCACGTATCATTCAAGTAGTATAAAAATATCGATCCCACGAGGACTTAAAACCATTTGTTATCAATTTATGAAGTTAAATGTTTACAAATATTTAATGGATTGATTGTTTAATTGGGTGGTGACATTAAAATTAAAACTAGTAAATAAATTGCTTGAAAGTAGATTGAAGAAAATTCAAATTTATAAAACTATCCAGGGTTGTGAGTCCTTCCAATATCTTTTTTAAAAGATGAAGTGGTTATTTTACGTTTGTGTAATATATTGGTTTATTAACCTGGAACACGAAATTATGTAAAAGCCTCTTCCGATGGGCAAATACAAATACCTAGTATAACCCAATTTATCATATTCCTATGTTAACCAAGTTATCTGAATTCATTAAGATTAAGTTCCAATTCCCTACAGGTATATTCCTATCTTGTAAGGAAATCTATTAAAGGGTTATCTATCCTCAAGGAAGATCGTGGGCTATTGAGTCTAAGGTCTTTAACCTAAAATCTCTTTTCCAAGTTCATTTTAAGTTTACCAGTTCAATTTTATTAATGGCCAGTTAATAAAAGCATTAGGATTAAGGCTCAATAAATAAACCTTTATATTACCCAAACTGTAATTTACCCACTTATAAACCGGTGATATTGGATTTCATCACAACCCTAAATAACTGGTTTAGTTACGACACATATTTACGGGTAGTAAAAACTTAAATAAAAGAAAAGACGTAAAGTAAATGCTAGAAATTGAATTACTGGAAAGTAAATGCTGGAAATTAAATTACTGGAAAGTAAATGCTGAAAGTAAATAAAGTAAAAGTACAATAAAGAAAATATTGAGGTAAAAGGATCCACTTTTATTACTACTATTTTAGATATCTCCCTTAATATAATATATTAACTTTGCGTGATAATTACCAACCAGCGATATAGGCGGTATCCTGATTAAGTCAAATTAATAATTAATTACCAACCGACCAACAAGGCGGTATCCATGCATAGTCAGGTTAAAACCAATTTATAATTAATTACCAACCGACCAATATGGCGGTATCCTCGTTAAGTCAGAGATTTTAAATAGTTATTATATTATAATTAAGGGAGATTAATCTAAATAGCAATAATAAAAGCTTTACCTTTTACCCCAACAATGGGGAGTTACCTTCTCATTGCTTGAAAAGTAAAAATTGAAAAATTAAAGAAAGAAAAGTACTGTTCGTAAAAGTAAATTGCGGAAAGTAAAAACTGAAAAGTAAAGAAAAGAAAGTGCGAAAGCAGAAATTAATTACTGAAAGCTGTAAATAAAAAAACAAGATACAATCTCATTAGTTATTCTTAAGGAATTTCAAAGAAGAAAATATACGTTTACAAATGAAATGGCTTGGTATTTATAGGTAAAATTTTGTCTCCACCAAATCCATTATTAAATTCTCTACCAAATCTATTATTAATTGCTCCACCAAATCCATTATTAATTGCTCAACTAATTGCTCCACCAAATCCATTATTAATTGTTATCATGTTTGGTGGGAGCTTGACTATTTTTATTTTTTATTTATTTATTTTGCTTTGATAATGACTTTAATAATTACATATAACACACTTTCGGATATTTTATCAATTTCGGTCATGAAATCTTCAGAATTCGAAATTATTTTGTTCTTCACAGTGTAGATCTTTGAGTCTTTTTAATCTGGAACTTGAATTAGCTCAATCCGATATCGGAGTAAAAAGTTATTCCCAAAATAAGACAGTTGCACAAAACTGGAATTTCCGAAATTGCACTTCGTTAGAACGCCCTTTCAAGTTTCCAATCTCCAAAATTAATATGTCAAGTCAAATATTTGCCCTTATTTGACCCATATTTCGTCCTAAATGATTTAATTGAGTCCCAATATTATTTTATCTGCAAAATAAACTAAGAAATATCAAAACGTTCATCAAACCCGAGAAACTAAATAAAATATTAAGTAAAATGGGTGATAAATATTGATATATTTTCCGCTCATCACCCTTACTTTTGGATTCCTATATGCTAAAAGGAGCCGATAACTATTTTGAATGGGAAATGAACATACGTTTTGTCGTGGAGTATGAAAAGTTGACTTATGTCACGATCAATCCACTACCTATTGATATCGATCCTGACTCCACTCCAGAAGAGCGAGAAACTTTTGATAAATGGAAGGATGATAACCTAAAGGTGAAATCCTACATCTTAGGATCAATGGTTCCAGATTTACTGAGACAGTATATTGAAGTACCAGATGCTTAAAGCACCACGTGAACACTCAAGGAGTTGTTCGAGGCAAATCAAGAGATGGAACTTTATCAAAGGTCTAAGGAATT
The DNA here is from genome assembly GCA_019454045.1 of Zanthoxylum bungeanum. Lineage (NCBI taxonomy): Eukaryota > Viridiplantae > Streptophyta > Magnoliopsida > Sapindales > Rutaceae > Zanthoxylum > Zanthoxylum bungeanum. The sequence goes on along the minus strand of SKCR01038790.1, from coordinate 120,027 downwards.
GTTTCGTACTGAACTCAATGAGGGAAGAGCTGTTAGCACTCATATTTTGAACATGATAGACCCGATTCAATATCTGTAATGACATGGTATTTTTTTTGATAAACGGCTGGGCCGTAATTTGATTCTTTCTTCTTTGATTGGTTCTTATGCTGGCTTTGTATTAAATTTCCATATGCATTCGATGCAAGCCACATACGAAGAACTTCATATCATGCTATGGACGGTGGAGTAAGATTTGAAGAAAGACAACCCACATTATATCTCCATGGTGGAGTTGACTCTTCAAAGACTTCTGGGAAGTCAAAGACAATCAAGATGGGGAAGAAGAACATATCAAAGAAGAACTCTAAGAAGCGCAAAGGTGCAAAACCGAAAGTAGCTCGTGATCATTGTCTACAATGCAAGAAGTCTGGACACTGGAAAAAGGAATGTCCAGAGCTAAAAGGAAAAGCAGGACCCTCAGATACGCTTTGTATTTTTCCACTTATTGACATCTCACTAGCCTTAGAAGCAAATAGTGGATTGGTGTTAGACACTGGCAGTCCTACTCATATTTACAATTCCCTACAGGAAATGAGGGTTAAAAGAAGGCTGAATAAAGGGGAGATCCAGCTTAGAGTTGGCAATGGCAAGACATTGGATGTCAAGGCCATAGGAACAATTGTTCTAGATCTCCCAAATGGATGTAAATTAGATTTGCATGACTGTTATTATGTTCTCTCACTTATCAGACAAATAATATCGCTGCCAATATTAGATAAAGAGGGATATAAAAAAAACATTAAGGATGAAACTTTATGTTTGTATGATAAAGAAAATTTATTGAAATGTGAATGTTCTTTATCAAACGGTCACTATATTTTGCAAACTTTGACTTTGGTCTCCTTGAGAATAGTCATTAACACTCCAAGAGTTGTTTATTGCAATTTAATATTTCTAAGATCTAAGAATAGATCTATTAAGATCCTTCAATTTCTTCATCATACTTTAAGGATCTAATCCTTAGTTCTGATTAGGAAATTAAGGAGTCATTATGGCAAGCATAATGGATTAAACACTAAAGTTATCATCACATGAATCTTCCAAAGATCATGCTCTACTATTTGCTTAACTCCGGGCTTAGGTCTAAGATGTTATTTTATCAAATAAAGTAACTTTTTAGTTTCAGGACTATCCTGAAATTTATTCCGAATTTGAAAATTAAAGTCGTTTGAACACATTTTCCCTAGGATAATGTTTTAAACATTAATCTTTCATTTTAATCTTGATTCTAATAGTCCAACTATTTAATCAACGATTTCAGGTACAATTTAATGTAATGATTACTATAGTCTAACTATAAAACTTATTACAATTTTATTAGTTAAAATCAAATATATATTGATTACTATAATCCAATTATATAATCATTATACATGATTAGTAAAATCAAAATATATTGATTACTATAATCCAATTATATAATCAAATATAAATGAGAGGTAAAATTCAAATATATATTGATTACTATAATCCAATTATATAATCAATTATAAATGAAGTAGTTTGAATACTGTCTAACTTTTAAATTAAAACAACTATTAAATATTAGTCAAACTAACATTTAATTTATTTGACGAATGATATTTGATTGAGCGCGTATGGCAAGTATCTAAACGAATATTGCAAATTTAATTCTTGCCTCCCACTATTTTTCGGCGAGCCTCTAACCCTCTGTGGAGTACTCGGGAAACCTAGTTTCCTAGTGGGCTAGGATCCCGTTAAATAACACACAATCTTGACTTTGGCCAACAAATTGTATGATACTTAACTAGGTAGATCTCTAAGATCAATTGGATCCCATCCAATTCCTAGATCCAGTAGGTGGACATCCAAGTCCGAAACATATATCTTATATATGCCAATATATCAAATATATTACCTAACATTTTTCCTCTGAATCAACTAAGCCTTGGCTTTGGCACAACAAACTTAATGATCCCAGTTTAGCGGAACCCATTTTATGGAAAGCTTCGTAATCAATGTTGATGGACAAGAAGTGATCTTGACTTTGGCCAACAAATCACGACTTGGACAAGACACCGATATGGAACAAAACTCTCATGATTCAAACACATCCGCAATTGACAAAGGTCTTGACTTTGTCCAACAAACCAATGCCAACTTTGGATCTTGAGTAAGAATCACTCAACGGAAGGAAAAACGCTTAATATGTTTTGAGGGTTTTTCGCGTGCAAATTGGCAACCAATTTATTATCTTTGTTAAGGTCTCATCATCATACACCCTTAAACATGCATTCTAAACACATAATAAAGCGAGTATAAATAAATTAATAATGATATGCGGATGGATATGTCACAAATTGTTCCTAGAACAAATCACTCACTTTCCTCTCCCCGGCTAGAACTATTCTAACTTGTACCCAATTACATAATACAATAAAGAAACCTCATTTAAATTGGGGGGAATTGGTGAGAAGAGAAATACAAAGAGAAAGGAGATAAAAGGTTGGACACGCAGGTCCAATTTAAATAAATTCTAAATTTATTACAATTTCCAAAATTGCCCTCGCCCTTCTAATATCCATCCGATATACATTATTCATACAACACATTCATGTATTCATACAAATCATGTTATTCAATCAATCTAATCCAATTAATTAATCTTTGAATTAATGACCATATTGTGTTCATACAACGATTTGATTTGCGTGAGTCAAACTTGTTTAAGAATAAATACTTAAAGTACGTATTCTTGAATTATATCGAACTACAACTTTAAATCCAATTTATTTGTATTCAATACTAATTCCAAATTAAATATTTACACTTACTTATAAGCCTTAAAGACTTGGATTCCAAATCCAATCTTAATGGGTCTCAAAGGCCCAATAACATCCAATGTCATTTCAATTAAAGTCCAATGGGCTTTTAATTGATTCTTAAGGCATGGGCTTTGGCCATAATGGATCAAACCCAAAATGCCAAGGCCCAATAGGAATCACCCTATTGCCAACAAATCAATTTAGGCCCATTAGGCCCAATTAAATTCTTTAAAGGGCCAAGTGATGTATTTGGACTTTATGGAATTGGTTTTGGGCCCAATTGGATCCAATCCAAAAGTCCAAAACCAAACTTAGTCAAAACATGCCCATTAAGCCCAAATACACACTTTTAGCCCAATTCATAATTAAAGGCTTATTAACATAATTATAATATTCCAAATATCACAATTACTTTAATTAAAATGTATTAGCCATGATTAATTAATTAAACTCAATATTTCCAAAATACCAATTAACTTAATTAATCATGCTTAATCCATCAATTCATGCTTAACACTAATTGAAGCCAAAACACATCATTTCATGCTCAACACAAATTGAATCCTAAATTCATCATTTCATGCTCAACATGCTCTTTGATTTTAACATAAACATTATTGACTTTGATTCCAATCCAATCAAACCAACAATCAAAATTTAAACATGCATTTAAACACATCATTTCATGTTACAAAAAAAAAATTAAAACTGCCCAGCCACTGCAGTCCTATTCGGCCAAGATAAAATTTTTTTAACTTTGGATTCATTTGATTTGTTTCAAATCTAATCATGCATAACTCTAAGTTATCATATTCTAAGCATGCTCAAAGCATCAATTTGAAAGAATCATGCTCAAAACACAAAAGCCCCAAATTTTAGTCTCATGAACCCTAAAATTTTCATACTTAAAATTGGCTCTGATACCATTGTTAGTGTTCCTAGAACATGCCAAGGATCTAATAAGCATGAAAACATGTTCATAAATTCAAAATAAGTTGCGGAATTACTTACATTGAATGGATTTGAGCTTTTATAATTTTGAGAAGAAGATCCAAGATCCAAGATGCTTCCTTTGTTGATTCCAAGCTTTGAGTTGAAGATCTCCAAGATCCTTCCTTTGTTGATTCCAAGATTTTGAAGTTGTTTCCCTATCACCTTAGTTGATTCCATGAAGTGCTAGCTTTGTTGATTTTGCAACAAAATCAAAGAGAGAAAGGATATGAGATTCACGCCCATATCATGTGTATTAGGGTTTGTGTTTTTGTTCCAAGTGTTGTATTACACAAGTGTGAAGAGAAAGAGCTAGGGTTTTGTTAAAGGGTTTTTACCCTTTTCACCAAAACCATGTAGTTGGGGTTTTAGGTTTCACCTAAACCAAGTAGTTGGAAAGTAAGTGGTTTTGGCATAAATGCCAACCACTTTCCAACCACCACTTCACATGTGTGACATGTGTGAAGTGGGCCCCACCATTTTGAATTCAAAACTCAAAATGTCTCTATGAACATTTGTCGCGGCTCGGTTCCGTTTAATCCGATTAAACGAACTTTCGTCGCTAAATAATTAAATCTAATTTAATTAAATAATGATGCCTCGCAAATATATTACGAACGTCGTTTACGAATTAATTCTAAATTAATTCGTTCGTTCGTATTAAAGTCTGACTTTAATTTCGTAACGAAATCCAATTCATATTAATATATCCGATATATTAATTTTAGCCCATACGAATAAATTAAATAGAAAAATCAAATTTAACCATTAAATTTATTTTAACGATTAATTCCAAATTAATCGCGTTCTCTCTCTTCCGAACACATTTAATCCCAGATTAAATAATACCTCAATTAATCCCAGATTAATTTTCTCTCTCTTAATTAATCCCAGATTAATTCTCTCTCTTAATTAATCCCAGATTAATTCTCTCTCTTAATTAATCTCAGATTAATTCTAATTAAATCAACTGTCATCGGTGAATCTTTGGGAAGCGACCCAAGAGATCCCTGGATATGTTGGCAGTAAATACGGTCATCGGATTATCCGAATACGTGCGTACCTCGTACCACGTGCTTACCGATTTACAAGACATGATTGGCTTCTAGCAAAGCACCATGCCTACCCAATTCTCCAGCAATATTCTTACTGGAATATATAATCTATGTCAGGCGTAGTATACGTAGTATTGCGTATTACGATCCAGTATCGAATGTCACATGCTAGGCCTGAGGCTGGAACTGTGTCTGCCCCGTACGAAGCACATGTCGGATGTCTAGTAACTAGTCTCTATAATCGGATATACATGACCTAGTCATAACATCCCGATGACTGCAGTACTTAAGAGCACTAGTACAGTATCCTACGTGACATCATCTCCACTATGACTGGAGTGATACTTCCGTCTTGACATCACACCCAATAAATTACGATTCTCAATATACCCAGCAGAGGCGTACACAGAACCGGTTAAAGCCCTGGACGACTAAAACTAAAGCGTACCGATTGTCGCAAGCATTAGCGGTGCAAGTCTCAGGTTAAAACCAAATACACCTACCTTGATTTCGGACTTCCATAGACACATAGTCATACCACCAATGGAATTCCGAGGGGTCTATCCACAGCGAAGCTATTTTCCGTACCATCGGTAAAACACAACCTCCTATTACACTTTCATGAGTATCCTATACCCAAATATATGAGAACTATGCCGTTATGATCTCACATAACACGCACAACTATAATACTAGTCTATTCCGCATTATCGATGTCCAGTCTCGATAATACTACGACTAGGGATATTTAATGATTAATCTTTCGTGGACTGATACTGTCTCATATCATCTCAATCCGGGAACTAATCATAAGGACCTCCTATCATTTATACATCTAGGTGATATAATCACAAATGATAAGAGTGCAATCTCGTTGTCACATAGTTAATTTGTACAACAACACCATGATTTGTACAAATAGTGACGCTATGGGTCATAATTGTCCAACACCGTATGTGTACCATAATGGGTTTAGGTATCCATGTTAGTAAAGTCATGATTCTTAAATCTTTGGCCAAAGTCGATCACCTAGGGTGGATCACATCAGTTATGAATAATCGTGGACATGTCGACATGAGATGTGCGTCTCGGAAACTTGACGGTTTATTTTATGTTTCATAAGCATAACTCGGATAGCCTACGATATAGGGATTGTTAAACATATGTGATGAACTCGACTTGTATAGTTCAGAAAGGTCGTTCATGTTCTTCGCGAATTCGACGGTGGCCGAATTGCGTACATATTAGCTAGGCTTATATGAAGAACATGTCTGAACTTAGAGAGTCCCAATATTAAGTGTACTCATTGAGCACTTGGGTAGCCGATTATTTTTGATAATAGATAATATTTGATATTATAATTATTAACTAAGATAATCAAATGTTATTGGATAACATTGATTATTTACTTTGACCTAATTGGATAAATTGGATTAATTCAATAATTACACAACATGCTTGTAATTAGGTCAAAGATGTTCATGTTGGACATGAAACAATTAATTAGAGTTTGGAACTCTAGATTAAAGCTTAGAGCTATGGCTACCATTCTAGAATCACTTGACCACCTTTGGGTGACCTAGAATTGTTCACGAGACATTTGTTATTGGGATTTTAATTTGGTTTGTGTATTAGATTCAAAATTTACGTAAATACGTATTTAAAATAATTTTATGTTTTTGTAAAATATTTGATATTTTGAAAAGCTTGATTTTTATTCTATAACATGTGTTGATGTTGGTTTTGAAATTAAAAATTAGTTTTAGGTGTTTTTGAAGTATTTAGGGAAGACCGGAAGCTATTAGGGTAATAGATCCTATTGCTTCAGCTCTCTGGAAATTTTCCATAGAGCTGAAGCGTTGTTTTGAAAACAAAGCAATCGGAAAAAAATGAAAAAAAAGTGTGCTGTGCGCTACAGTGACACATGCATTGTAGCGTGTACAATGAGCGCGTCACTGTAGCATGCGTGGGTATGCTCTACCTGCGTTGATTTTGTTTTCTCTCGTTCTGGAGCTTTTGTACTCCGATTCAGTCCTGGTTTTTTCCTATATACTCGTAATGGAATTAAGTATTTGATTAAATAATTTAAGATTACACCCATATTTGATATCCATGGGTTAGACCCATTTTCATTAAACGGGGTACCGATTCGACCCTAGGGGTTCCACAACTGCCCCAATAGCTCTTATGTCATGACTCGCTATTACAGCATCGCGATGCTCTCACGTCCAAAAATGAAATAGAGGGCATCTCAAAGCTCGAAATCGTGACGCTGGCCTGATACCAGGCCAACAATAATTTCTCTATAGCCAATTCCCTAAGTGCAATTCCAACACTATCATCACTTATTATCTAAAACCAAAAAAATCAATCCTCCACACTTACATCATAATTTGGCCAAGGGCCTAGCTTTCCATTTGAACAAACTAGAATCATGCCTAAACATCAATCCAACACTTGAACTAATATAATTTAATCATCAATGGAACAAGAACAACCGCCCATTTAACTAGGTGAAAATCGGCCCCTCATGCCCATTTTATACCTTAATCTTAGTTTAACCAAAACTTAAGCACAATATACTCTAATCAACCTCATAAACATGTATTGATGCTTGGATTATGCTTAAACTTCTCAAATTACAAATCCCCAATTCTTAGGGTTCCTAAGTATGAGCATGTAAGTGAAGAATGGATGTTTATTAACTTGAATAAAGAGATGAAAGAAGAAAATGACTTACTTTACCAAGAATAGCTTGGAAATTCACCACAATTCCTCCAAAATTTCATGAAGTTGAAGAAAATTTAGGGAACCTTTGGAGCTCCATGTCTCACATTTTTTGGCCTTCAAAGGGATGAGCAAATTGTTCCTTATTTATAGGAAAGAGGTGGCTAATTTTTTTTATGAGATGAGTTGCTAGGATTGTGCCACTTCACCCAATTCTAGTATATTCTCGAAATTCACTATAGTAGTTACGTTAATCATGATTGTTGACTTACTTCTAGTTCGTATTAAGTTGTAGGTCTCAGTCTTACCTTTTTGATGATATGAAGTTCATAAAAATTGAAGATCGTACGAAAACGTTATGGCCCAAATACTAATGACTATCTGTATTGAATCTTAAAATAATTTCGGTATCGGAACTACGAGGAATTTAATGAAAGTCCAAAAAGCATTTTTGTGAGTCCATACATGATTGAAGATGATTTAAATCATGTATTATGCCATCCATAACTTAGTAGTCATCGAGATTACCGGGGTGTTACAAATTATCCCCCTTTAAATATGATTTGTCCTCAAATCCCTTCTGAGGTTTAATTCACCGGTTCGTCCTGGCTTGTTGAAATTCGAGTCTCATTTTATCTTCTTTAACTTCCTTTTTGTATCTTTGGAAGTTCCTTTAGCAACCCTTTTCTAGTGTAGGAACTAAGTTCGTATACTATATAATGTTTACATAGAGGTGTAAATCCCTTATGAAACTTATCATTTATAGGATTTATCTATATCTTGTTCTACTGTAAGGTTTTGACCAATTTGATGCACTTGTGCTAAGATGGTTGTACTCACAACTACTCCAATTGAATCATTAGTCCTCAATAACTGCACTTGATCTATATGGGAAATTTATATCATCCTGATCACTAAGAAGTATATTCGTAGCCCATTCACACTGATGGTATATGACCTTACTAAATATACATCTAAATTCTTTGCAGATAGTGTTCGCACGTCTCTAAGGAGGCTTGTGTCTGCTATAGTTAGGTCTCTTCACGTTCTACTTTAACTTTGGGGTATATGTATATATAAGGATAATCTCTGTTGCTATTAAAATGACCGTACTTGATACTTTCTTAGCTCCACCTACTCAATCTGACTATAGCACTCATTCTTCTGGTTTATCTATTGAACATTCTTTTTTCTTGTTAAGTTTCAACTACTATTAGTTCCAACCTTTATATTCCCGTATCTCTGGCAAAGGTTGGCCCTCGATTCTCTGATCTATCTCTATGACTTAGGGTCTCATAGCTTAAGGTCAGATTCTTCATGTACTTTTGGCTTACTACTATTCTTTTTCATTGTCTCTCATATTCAGCGATGCTGGTAATTCGATTCTGGTTCATGTTTATACTTTTCTCGTACTGTAGCTATATTTACCTACTAGTGACATTAAATCTCTCCTAAATCGAAATTAACTTTTTATCTACCAAACCACCCAATCCTTTGGTTGTTTAGTCACCTTAAACTATGGCTAGTTACTCATTTCATATTCAAAATGCATTGTTAATACAACTCTGGTTAACTATTTTCCACACTGACTCATTTTCTTTGTCTAGTTGTACTCTAGGGTATCCCACTTTCAGTCATTCCCATAGTCGTGTTCTGTCAGGTGTTGTCTTGGTCTCAACAATATCGTATATTCCATTTATTTGGCCGCTATTATGTTATATTTCAATAAATTTGTTTCAAGTCATCCCAAGGATTATACACAACAGTGTATTGTGAAGGAAACATGTGGGCTATACTCGTTATCTTTCTTCCAACTCCATATTAAATAGAGTTTCGATCTCATGCTAACTCTTAAAGGCTCGCTATTATGCATTTCATAAAGCATCCTGTTGAAACCCTTTTTCTTCAGACCTTACATGGAATGTTTATTGATATGCATCATTGTTCGTGTCTAATGTTGGTTCTATGTATTCCTATCCTTGCTTGACTAACGCTTTCTCTTTTCATCATTTTATTTAAACAACTTCTCTTATAAATCTATTGCTTAAGTTTCTTTTCATCTTCTCTCCCGTTCTTACACTGTATCTGAAACTTCCGGGATCTCTATCTTTATTTTCTTCTCTTAGGAGTATTATCTTTCGAAGATCATTTCCATAACTCATAGGATACTGTAATAACATTGAGGTCCATCTTTACTGCTGTTGTCTAACGAGGGTTGGGAGGGTGGGGCTGGTCCTGAAGCCCTTTATTAAGCTATGGTGGTCTCTCTAACTATGCATGTTGCAGTGTACACACTGCTCGTTTATGATCATATGATTCCCTTATTCACATATCTGATATTAAGCTCCCACACTAAAGTACTATGGTTATGAACTATCTAAATTACCTCATTTAACTTTACCCATAATTTATTTCCGACTACTGCTCATAACGTTCTTTATTGAAAATTTGCTTAAGGTTCATGCTCTCTAAAAACCCTACCATACACCATTTTTTTATTCCTCCTTATGAAGTTTGCTCTGTTACTTAGATTTCCTCCTTATCTCAGTTTCTCGAATCTCTTAAGTCACAACTTCTCGAAACTCTACATCATCATTGACAGGTTAGGGTATCGACACTAATACTTTTGGTTCAAGTGATATTCTCTTACTAATCCTTCCATTCTAGTATAATGGGGGGCTCTTATAAGTCGTATCTCTAACCCTGGGGGTCGTTCTTTACGTCTCTTACTCTGGCTTATTTGAGCCTTTACTTTCTTGAAGTTTTTCCGTTCTACGATAGGGCTAGTTATTTCTTTTAGACCTGGCTAGATATACCGTGAATTCAATTCACTCTATCTCATACAAAATATTACTATCTTATGATTCTTATCTAAGTTCAGCTGAACTTCTTGGCTCGACTATCTCACTATCTTAAGGTTCATAACTTTTCTCAACTGTCTTGAGGTCTCCACTTACGTTGCTGTCTCCAAGCTACATTACCTATGTCACTATACATAATGAACTCTCTTGTCACTTTCTGTTTCCTTCTTACTGTTTCCATATCCTATCTCTTGGCTTTAAGTCGTGTTACCGAAGATAGTGGTTGTTCATTCTTCTGGCTACTTCCTAGATCTCTACTTCCTCCACTTGCTATAGGTGATAACTTTGCCATCTAATCTTATTGTCCGTACTGGTACTTTTCGTTAAATCCTGAGTGTCTCTAATCCCATGGGCCTGTCCTTTTAAACTTCCACGGATTTCTACTGGCATTAGGCTAATATGTGGATTCTACTACATTTGGTATATTATGTGGACATTTGTTAGTATTGTAAGCCTCTTGCTAACTTGCCTATATTCTTAGACTAGACTGGTTCTCTTCTTTCTAACTTCGGAGGCTTCCTTGATCTTTTTCTCGGTGACTTATCTTCAAATGTCTTCCGTTTCTGTCATAAGATTAACTCTCGTCAAGTTTCCTTATGATTACCTTTATCTATGCTGGTGGTGGCTAGGGCAAGCATATCGCATCTCGACGGATATCGATGTCCATGTTCTGGTACTCTGTGTCCTGGTAGAGTCTATTACTAATGTAAGGTAGGTACAAGATAGGCTCCGCCAGGACAGATTCCTTAACTGGTATCACTGTGGGGTGAGAACCTGGGTAACTTAGGGCCGTATCTATGTCGGGTTTATTGGCTGAGGCAACTAATCATCTTTCTTTACGACCTTCATTTTGTTTGTTTACGAGTCTGGGTTTGAGTGTCCATAATCTCTACTTCCTTTTGACAACTCTTGTCTATTGGAACTCCCAAAACTAATTATGATTTCTTACTTCTTTTATCTTTCTGACTATCCTTCGTTATTTAGGGAGCTTGCTATCTATATAAGGTACTCGAAGGCTATTGGATCAGCTTGAAGGAATATCCTAAATAGGAAAGGATTCTTTCATGGAGGGAAGAAACTTTACTTAGGTCTACTTGACATTTTACTCTTACTCTGGCTTATTCTATTCTCCTTAGTACTATAGGTTCTGACCCTTTCTTATCTATCTGATTCTGTAACTCTACCTCTGATTACCTCGGGTCACTCTAAGTATCTTTACATCTTTATTTAGTTTTCTTCCAACTTTCTCTTTGTATTTTACTCTCTTGGTGGATGTTATTACAACTTTACTATATATTTTCATAGCTCATCTTGAACTTCTGATATTAAATTAGGATGTATATATAAAGATTCTCAACTTGGACATAAAGTATGATTGCTTCCATAAGGAAGAAATTTTGAATGATTTTTAGAAGTCTTACTAACCTTTCTATAAGACTTGAAGACATACTCGAGGATAGAATACTGGAGAGGTAGTGCCTCGCATACTAGTATCTCGGGCGTAATACGTATACGAGACCCCAAAACTCTACCCATTACATCCACTGACTCCCTAGACCATGCTCGAATACCATCTTTATAACATCCCTCGCCAGGAGATGCTACAGGCAGGGAATAGGCCGACCTATCCCCTTGAGCCTCTGACTATCTGACTGTGATCATCACTACTGTTCTCATCTCAGAAACAAACTCATACATGAGACCCTTGCCCAACTACTCATAATCATAAAACTCAAGTTCATTTATTCAAAACATCACACCTTGTAACTCAGCCATTAACACTTGACATGTAATAGACACAATTCAACTTATACAAATTGTATGATATATGACTTTTCTTGAACTATGACTGACTATTTCTCTGACTTGACCTGATGGACTCAGACCCTCTAGTGACTGCCATCAGTATCCCCCTCTCGAGTGTTGGTTCATTCTAAGGTCCCAAGATCAAATCAAGACATGAAATAATGCGTGAATACATCAACGGAGGTAGCGGAATACTCACATTGATCAGTTATGTCGATTTGAAGACGAATCAAGGCCAAAAACGTACTGCCCTTCACACCAAACTGCAACAGTCCACTGTCCCTGCAAAACAGAATTCGGGTCTCAAAACGAAGCTCCAAACTCCGTCGGATGAGTCCCGCCTCATGGGTACACCTCCCTACCACCTTCGCAAGACTCGTAGTGTGCTAGCACTTGCGGTTTTCACCATGAAAACCCAACTCTTGGCTTCCCTTGTTCACGCCCAAACTGGTTCAAAACCAGTGAGCATTTCATCATTTGGGCGTGAGAGAAGAGAGAAAAATGAGAGAGAAGAAGTTTTGTGTTAAGTTAAAATGATTTACCAAAAATCAATTTATATTTATGCCATAATATTTATTAAATTAATAATAAAATTATGACACAAAACATGCAATGGCTTAGAGTGTCAAACACTCAATTTCCATGCAATAACATTGAGTGCATTGTACACTATCTACATGCAATGCATTAGAATGACATGTGTCATGTGGGCCCCACACGTTTCCAAATGAAAGTGGGCCCACGTGCACTCACGCGTTCGGGTTCGATATTTCCGAAATACCGAGCTTACGTCGCGACGTTAATTCAATCGAATAATTGCGGCTAGCGAAATTATTATTTACGTCGCTAACGAATTAATTCTAAATTAACTCGTTTGCCCGAATTAAAATCCAATTTTAATTCCGCGTCGAAATCTAATTTCATTTAATGTATCGAATATATTAATTCATCGATTAATTCCAAATTAATCGTTCTCTCTCTTTAGACGACATTTTATCCCGGATAAAATATCTCCGTTATTAATCCTAGATTAATTTTCTCTCTCTTCTATATAATCCCAGATTATTCAAGAGTGCGAGTTGTGCGTCATCGGTGGATTATCGGGAAGCGACCCATGAGATCCCCGGATAAGTTGGCAGTAAATACGGTCGTCGGAGTATCCGAATCACGTACGTACCAAGTACTACGTTCTACCGATTTACGAGACAAGGTCGACTCCTAGCAAAGCACCAAGTCTACCCAATTCTCCGGACATATCCATTTAAGAATATTAAGATCTGTATCAAGCGTAGTATACTATGTATTGTGCATATCGGCCCAGTATCGGATAATCACGTGCTAGGGCTGGGGCTGGATAAGTGTCTGCCCCGTCCGAAACACATATCGGATGTCTGGTAACTAGTCTCTATAATCGGATATTCATGACCTGGTCATAATATCACGATTGGATGCGCATCACTTAAGAGCACTAATACCGTATCCTGCGTGACATCATCTCCATTATGACTGGAGTGACACTTCCGTCTGGACATCACATCCATTCACTACGATTCTCTGATAAACCCAGAAGAGGTGAACACAGAACCAGTTAAGATCCCCCACCACCAAAACCAAAGTTTACCGATTGTCGTAAGTATTAGCGATGCAAGTCTCAGGTTAAGACTATACACACCTACCTTGATTTCGGCCTCCCATAGACACCTAGTCATAATACCAATGGGATTCCGAAGGGTCTATCCAGAGCGAAGCTGTTTCCCGTACCATCAGGTGAAACACGACCTCCTATCGCACTTGCACAAGTATCCAATACTTATATATATGAGAACTATGCCGTTGTGCCCTCACAACGCGCACAAGTGCAATACTAGCCTATTCCGCATTATCGATGTCCAGTCTCGATAATACTACGGCTAGGGATATTTAATGATTAATCCTTCGTGGACTGATACTGTCTCATATCATCTCAATCCAGGAACTAATCATAGGGACCTCTCTTCATTTATATATCTATGGTGATCTAATCACAAATGACGAGAGTGCAATTTCCTTGTTACATAGTTAATTTGCTACAGCAACACAATGATCTGTGCAAATAGTGACGCTATGGGTCATATTATCCAACAATCTCCCACTTGGCACATAGCCAGTCACTCGAGTGTCCCACACCCGAACTATGTAAGGTTCGCTCAAATTGCTGAGGAAAGGTTTTCGTCAGCGGATTTGTTCGATTATCGTTTGACGCGATTTACACGATCATCACATCGCCACGATGTATGATCCGAACGAATCAGATGATATAGAAGTATATATCTGGATCGTCGATGAGACCTTTAATTCCTTAGCCTGTGCTGACGCCTAGCTCAGCTGCTAACAGAATTATATCTAATCTAATTAGATTTATTTTCGATCCAAATGGCTTCTATTGCTGCCTCAGCTGCAGCAATAATCCGCATTTGTTGTTTATTCGGCAACAGTTATCTTGCTTGGAAGATTTCCAGCTCACTGTCCCGGTGTTCAAACTTTATAGTACCGTAGTATTTAATCATTTGGAAACTTGCTGCAGTGATCCCAGTCACTTCAAGTTCTCCTTCTCCATAGTTTAAGACAGCATCTTTAGTTCTCAGAGATACTAACATATGTTCTTAACTTCAATCCAGTGACTATCACTTGGATTGACCCGATTGTGACTCCATATGCTCGAAGCATATGAGACACCAATACAAGTACATTTTAAATGTACAATTCCCAGAGAGTGTTAACAACTCCAAATCTATCCCAGTAGATCTTTATTCCTTGAATAAAGGTTGTTACTCCCCAGAATTCTACGGAGAATTTCTATGAAAGAATATTTATGAAAGCCAAGCTTTCACCAATAGCTATATGGGAATATGGGAATTTCACTGTCAGTGCGCTCTCCCACTAACCTCCTTATATACACAAGAATTATTTCGTTTTGAGTCAAATCATAAACCATTATGATTATTTCAAAACGACAGTTCCAAGAACCTTATGCTTGCATTGATCCAAACATGGATCGAATAACCCGCAAACCTTGTTTGTCGGTTATACAAAATCGTCAGGATGTTGTAAACATCCTCCAAAAGGTTTCCTTTTCAGGAAAGCGATTTTGATTTGTAACTGACATATTTCATAAATGAAATATACAGTTATCAACAAGCATCTTCAAAATGGATTTACCATGGCAACAGGTAAAAGGTTGAACCGTTATTAACATAATGTTGATAACGATACCTTTCCGTCAAAAGCATAGCTTTGCACGTTGGTATGTTGCCTTCCATGTATGTCTTCCTTGAAGACGTTTAATGTACCATAGGCACAACGCCTTGTGGTACAACAACTAGTATCCAAACATAGTTGTTATACATGGAATCCATTTCGGACTCATGGCACTTTGCCATAACAGGGAGTCGATACCTCGTATCACTTCCTTATAACGTAGTCGGATGGTACACCTCCATAAGATTGACATCATTTATGATGTTAGATCAGAAACCCATACCCTAGGTTGTTTTCTGACTCTATCCGATCTACGAAGTTCTTGTGTATTTGAAGATTAATGGTATAGTTTCATCATAGATGAACTATTTGTGTTCCATTAAGGACTTCGTGCCTTGAACAGTATTACTCCGATTTTCATCGAGTATCACTATCCTCCCACTGACCACTGCATATCGGTATTCCTCTCAGGAAAACCGCATGGTGAGCAACAATTACATTGTTCTCATGTGGGATTTACAAGTACTATATTAAGGTTTCCCTTAGGATAACCTATATTGGCACTTATCCAATTTGGGTCTTTTAGTTTGGTATCATCCAAACGTTATGCCTGGCATACCCAAATTATCAGGAATGAGAAACCTCGTTTCTTCCCTGTTCATATCCTATATGATATCTGTCAAACAGATTTATATGGAACCTTATTCTAAATAAGTTTTGCACTGTTAATACATATCCTGTAGAAGGTAATAGTAGCTCAGAGCGACTCGTGATAAACCTTATCATGTCCAACAAAATTCGGTTTTAGTTCAGACACACCGTCTAACTGACGTGTCTCGAGAGGAGTCCTCATCTGAAAGAATACCATACTCTTTCATGTACGTATGAAACTTACTGCTTAAGTATTTTCCATTACGGTATTACCGTGGCGGAATAACACTATAGCCGATCTGTTTGTCTACTTCGTGTCGAAACTCTAAAGTTTCCGATCTGTGTTCTTCAAAAGAAACACATAACCACAACGTGATGTCACATCCGTTAAGGTCACGAAATATTCATGTTCACATCTAGCCTAGCTAGATATGGGCCCACTTACTTCACCATGAATAGGGCTAACAGATCGGTGGCCCTTTTACTATTACCAAGTAAATAGTATTTTAGGTATTTAACCTAATAAACTAGATTCGTAGACCTTATTTGAATAGTCAAATCAGTCCTAGTACCCACTCTTTAAAAGTGTGGATATACGAGTCTTGTTTAATAAACTAGATTCGTAGACTTTATTTGAATAGTCAAATCAGTCCTAGTACCCACTCTTCAAAAGTGTGGATATACGAGTCTTGTTTAATTGTGTCCCAGACAACAATGCCACAAATAAGTTCCATTGATCAAATCAATTTGAGCTATTTATTTGTCATTTTATATGTTTGAGATTTTTTTCTTTATATTCAAAATATAAATTCTGTTATTTACATCCAATGTATTTATCTCAGTATCATCTTTATATATTGAACACTTTAGTGTTCTAGAATATAAAGGTTTTATCCGCATCGGATTAAACACTGATATAGAGATAATGTCTCTAGATAAACTAGTTACATTATAACATTTCCTAATTTAAGTACATACCCAAAGGGCAGTTCCTAAACTTAGGTATCTACGGTCGAAACAGCGACTTTCGTCCCGTTTCCATTCGCAGAGAAATCTCGGCTTGAAGCCAGTATCCAGCTCACAGCGGATTCTGAACGTCAATACATATATTTTATGTACCACACTAAGTATTTAAAATCCAATTTTAATACTAGTAGTGAACATAACTTTGACAAATATTTTAAAGTTAGAGCCTCGCCCTTTCTTTAATTCCTTCGTGTCTTCCATATCCAAATGGTAGTCACTTTGGGATATGTCAATTATCCTTTTCAATATTTCACAAACCACTTGGGTTTTAGAATATCGAAATGATGTGCACCTTGTGCTACATGCCCAATTGCAAACTTTGACTTTTCTCCACTAGAATAGTCAATTAATTCTCCAAGAATTATTAATTGCAATTTTAATACTTTTAAATCTAAAGATAGATTTATTGTAAGTATATTAATTAAGCACTAAAGTCATCATCACATAAATCTTCCAAAGACTTTATGCTCTACTATTTGCTTAATTATGGGCTTAGTCATAATAAGTTATTTTATCAAATAAATTAACCTATTATTAATTCCCAATTGAAAATTAAATCATTTAAAACATTTAATCCAAGGATTATATATTTTAAATATTCAACCTTTCAATTCTTTCATGATTTCAATAGTCCAACTATTTAATCAATTTTAATAAAGGTACTATTTATTATAATGATTACAATAATCCAATTATTTAATCAACTATAATTTTAATATTGATTACTATAATCCCATTATAAAATCAACTATCATTTAATTTATTATTTGATTACTATAATCCAATTATAAAATCAACTATATTTAATTCATTTATATTGATCACTATAATCCAATTATAAAATCAACTATAATTTTATTCAATTATATGATTACTATAATCCAATTATAAAATCAACTAAAATTGAATGAGTTTGTATATAGTCCAACTATATATATTTTAAAACAACATAAAATATTAGTCCGACTAATACTTTTGATTAATATGACGAGTAAAATATAAATGAGCGTGTTTAGCGAGTAATTGAACGAATGTTGCAAATTCAATACTTGCCTCCCACTATTTTTCGTCGAGCCTCTAACCCTCTGTGGAGTACTCGGGAAACCGTGTTTCCTAGTGGGCTAGGATCCTATTAAATAACACACAACCTGACTTTGGCCAATAAAAACTGTATGCTATTTAACTAGGTAGATCTCACAGATCAATTGGATCTCATCCAATTCCTAGATCCGGTTAGGTGGACATCCAAGTCCGAAACATATGTATAATGTCAATGTATCTAATACATTTTCCTAACCATATCCTCCGAATCATCTAGGCCTTGGCTTTGGCCAAAAACAAACCTAATGATTCCAGTTAAGCGGGACCCATTGACGAGGAAAGTTTCGTAATCAATGTCATTGGACAAAAAGTGATCTTGACTTTGGCCAATAAAAATCACGATTTGGACAAGACACCGATATGCAACAAAACTCTCATGATTCAAGTACATCCTTGATTGACAAAGGTCTTGACTTTGGTAAAAAACAAACCAATGCCAACTTCGGATCTTGAACAAGAATCATTCAATGGAAGGATATTTGCTTAATATAGATTAAGGGATTTTCGCGTGCAAATTGGCTACCAATTTAATTATCTTTGTTAGGTCTCATCATCATACACCCTTAAACATGCATTCTAAATACATAATAAAGCGAGTATGAAATAAAATAATATGATATGCGGATGGATACTTAACACATTGATCCTAGATCAAATCTCTCCCTTTCTCACTCAAGCTAGCACTTGTACTACTTCTACCCGTTACACTACACTTCTAAAGAAACCTCATATACATAGAGGGGAATAGGTGAGAAGAGAATACAAAGAGAAAGAAGGTGATAAGGCTGGACACGCAGGTCCAATTTAATAAATCGAATTTATTACAACAATTTCTAAAATTGCCCACCCATCTAATATCCATCCGATATACATTATTCATTCAACACAACCACGTATTCACACACATAAGCATGCTATCAATCAATCTAATCAAATTAATTAATCTGATAATTAAGTGATCATCCAATGTTCAAACAACGATTTGATTTTGTTCGAGTCAAACTCGTTTTTGCGAATAAGTACTCAAAGTACGAATTCATGAATTAAATTAAACTACATCATTAAATCTAATTTAACATGTATTTAATACTAATTCACTATTCAATTCCAAATTAAATATTGCACTTTATTTTAATAAACCTTTTACGATTTAAATTCCAAATTCAATCGCGTCGGGACTCAAAGTCCGATTAACGTCCAACGTCAATTTAATTTAAGTCTAATGGGCTTCAATTAATTTCTTTAGGCATGGGCTTCGGCAACCAAAGCCCAATAGTGGAATCACCCAAAATGCCTTAGAAATCAATTTCGGCCCATTAGGCCCAATTAAACATTAAAGGTTCATTAGTCGCAATTGGGCTTTATGGTTAAGGTTTTGGGCCCAATTGGATCCAATCCACTTGGCCTAAACCAAACTTGATAAATCAAGCCCAAAAGGCCCAATTACAACAATTCAAGCCCAAATCCAATTTAAGCCTAAATAATTAATTACACTAATCCAATTAATAATTAACCAATAATCCAATAAAAAAGTAATTAATTACCTATAATTATAAAATAATACAAATAACCTAAATTACGATATTCCGAAGCATCAAATTAGTCCAATTAATCATGCTTAATTCATTACACATGTCAAACACACATAATGAAAATCAACCCATTTACATGCTTTCATGCTCTCGGCCAATGAGGGATTTTGTGTCCGATTTGGTTTCGATCCAATCGAACCTACAATCGACATCAAATCACCATCCATTTGATTTTATACACATCCAATGTCACAAAATCAAAAACACAAGACATTAGGGCAAAGTCACATTCGGCCAACTCAAAGATTTTGGGGTTTCGTCCAATTCGAAATCCAAGCCAATTCGATTCAAATTAACGTCAACCTAATCGATTCTAACTCATCAAATGAATTAATAATCAAAAAATCCAAGATCCCAAAAATCATTATACATTCGGCCAAGGACTTAATTTTGGGGAAAATAATTCTAAATCATTTTTCATCAAATTAGTCCAACCAAAATGAATTTAAACATGTTATAAGCATACTCAAACAAGCAATTTATTCAAATCATGCTCAAATCACATTTACCCAAATTTTAAACCCTACAATTTCATGCTTGCAACATTAGCTCATGATGCCATTGTTGGTTCATTCTAAGGTCCCAAGATCAAATCAAGACATGAAATAATGCGTGAATACATCAACGGAGGTAGCGGAATACTCACATTGATCGGTTATGTCGATTTGAAGACGAATCAAGGCCAAAAACGTACTGCCCTTCACGCCAAACTGCAACAGTCCACTGTCCCTGCAAAACAGAATTTCGGGTCTCAAAACGAAGCTCGAAACTCCGTCGGATGAGTCCCGCCTCATGGGTGCACCTCCCTACCACCTTCGCAAGACTCGTAGTGTGCTAGCACTTGCGGTTTTCACCATGAAAACCCACTCTGGCTTCCCTGTGTCACGCCCAAACTGGTTCAAAACCAGTGAGCATTTCATCATTTGGGCGTGAGAGAAGAAAGAAAATGAGAGAGAAGAAGTTTTGTGTTAAGTTAAAATGATTTACCAAAAATCAATTTATATTTATGCCATAATATTTATTAAATTAATAATAAAATTATGACACAAAACATGCAATGGCTTAGAGTGTCAAACACTCAATTTCCATGCAATAACATTGAGTGCATTGTACACTATCTACATGCAATGCATTAGAATGACATGTGTCATGTGGGCCCCACACGTTTCCAAATGAAAGTGGGCCCACGTGCACTCACGCGTTCGGGTTCGATATTTCCGAAATACCGAGCTTACGTCGCGACGTTAATTCAATCGAATAATTGCGGCTAGCGAAATTATTATTTACATCGCTAACGAATTAATTCTAAATTAACTCGTTTGCCCGAATTAAAATCCAATTTTAATTCCGCGTCGAAATCTAATTTCATTTAATGTATCGAATATATTAATTCATCGATTAATTCCAAATTAATCGTTCTCTCTCTTTAGACGACATTTTATCCCGGATAAAATATCTCCATTATTAATCCTAGATTAATTTTCTCTCTCTTCTATATAATCCCAGATTATTCAAGAGTGCGAGTTGTGCGTCATCGGTGGATTATCGGGAAGCCACCCATGAGATCCCCGGATAAGTTGGCAGTAAATACGGTCGTCGGAGTATCCGAATCACGTACGTACCAAGTACTACATTCTACCGATTTACGAGACAAGGTCGACTCCTAGCAAAGCACCAAGTCTACCCAATTCTCCGGACATTCCATTTAAGAATATTAAGATCTGTATCAAGCGTAGTATACTAATGTATTGTGCATATCGGCCCAGTATCGGATAATCACGTGCTAGGGCTGGGGCTGGATAAGTGTCTGCCCCGTCCGAAACACATATCGGATGTCTGGTAACTAGTCTCTATAATCGGATATTCATGACCTGGTCATAATATCACGATTGGATGCGCATCACTTAAGAGCACTAATACCGTATCCTGCGTGACATCATCTCCATTATGACTGGAGTGACACTTCCGTCTTGACATCACATCCAATACACTACGATTCTCTGATAAACCCAGAAGAGGTGAACACAGAACCAGTTAAGATCCCCCACCACCAAAACCAAAGTTTACCGATTGTCGTAAGTATTAGCGATGCAAGTCTCATCTCAGGTTAAGACTATACACACCTACCTTGATTTCGGCCTCCCATAGACACCTAGTCATAATACCAATGGGATTCCGAAGGGTCTATCCAGAGCGAAGCTGTTTCCCGTACCATCGGTGAAACACGACCTCCTATCGCACTTGCACAAGTATCCAATACTTATATATATGAGAACTATGCCGTTGTGCCCTCACAACGCGCACAAGTGCAATACTAGCCTATTCCGCATTATCGATGTCCAGTCTCGATAATACTACGGCTAGGGATATTTAATGATTAATCCTTCGTGGACTGATACTGTCTCCTATCATCTCAATCCAGGAACTAATCATAGGGACCTCTCTTCATTTATATATCTATGGTGATCTAATCACAAAATGACGAGAGTGCAATTTCCTTGTTACATAGTTAATTTGCTACAGCAACACAATGATCTGTGCAAATAGTGACGATATGGGTCATATTATCCAACATCGAGCTCGTCCTTTGGGTAACCTGCAAAATAGAAAAAATAAGAGTGAATGGTTAGATCATTAGAATGACCTAGTGAGTGGACAGTTTAAAATGGAAACTAATTCTTTCTGAAAATTCATGGTTCTAAAAACTGAAAACCTCCCAGAAAATAATCTTTTCCAAAATCTATTTCTTATCTAAAAACTCACATATTTCTGTAAATCTCTTCTGAAAACTTTTTTATAAAACTCATCTCTCTAAAAATCTATTTTTAGAAATCTGTTTCTGAAAATCTATTTTTGAAAAATCTATATCTGAATATGTGGCGCATGGGGGCGTTACGTCTTGCCGTCCCCCTATACGCAAAATCTTGCACTTGGGGGCGTCCCATGTACGAAATATCTGGTGGCCTTGGGGCGTTACATCTCACCGTCCCCCAAGCCATAATCTGGTGTCGGGGGTGCAGATCTATGGTACCCTCAGACTCTGAATCTGGGATTTAGGGGCATCTGTCATCCCTAGTCCTGAACTGCATGTGCATACGATATCTGTGTCTGTCAATTCCATATCTATGTCAAGTTACATGTGTAGTGGATTTTTCCCTAATGTCTCGAAAATCATAAAATCAAGTTCTAAAAATCATTTCTTTCTAAAATACATTTCCCAAAACTTTCTCATTTAAACACAATTGAAAGTAATCTTGGCCAACACCGTAAGGGCTCAAAAGTAAGTCTTGATTCAAAAATATATAAGTAAATACAATTTGAGAGAATGATCCACTCACCAATCAACCTGTATTACCCTTAACCTTGAACTAATTGGGTTACTTTTGATCCTGGATGCGACTAAAATGATTCTATGGAAAATGAATATGTCCGGTATTCGAGTATGATTAACATATATATGAACTATAAGCTATTCACGTTCATGAATGGGGTGAATATTCATGCTTGCTATATACATAACCCTTAGGGTGGCTTCTTATTGTAACACCCCGTCAGAGGGAGGATGCTACCGGCAGGAGACAGGATTACCCATCTATATAAGCCTCCAGATTTATAAAAATTCCGGCATGATGTATTCTAAAATTGGACAACATGGATCTCAGTCCAGCACAAAGACAAACCTGAAATAAACATCATATATAAAAATGGACCTCAAGTGCACACCAACATATCAAAATCATCACCTAAGGGCTCTGTGCCCATATCAACTATCAACATTAAAGGGAAATGTGCCCACAACATTATAAGCAATCAAGACATTTACTTTATATATAAAAACAGCGTGCTCAACACGAAAAATAAAATATTAATTAACTCTAACTTCTAAGACTTTTCATAGGAGATTCGAAAGCGTTATCAAACGCTACACGAACGCGAACCTTCTGTTTGCAGTTCGAACGCATTTACGAACGCTACACGAACGCGCACACACTGAACTAAGTCTGTCTCATCATATTTCATGCATAATTTCCTTTTGGGTGATCTCTCTTGTATTATGTAGACAATAACATTATTTGTATTCCTGCATTTATCCATTCGATGTGTTCTTGGGATGCTATTCAAGCATGATTAGGCTATCAGCATGTTATTTGGTTAATATGTTCATGAGATAGCACTCAAGCATGATTAGGTTGTTCTTAGTTTTCCCTATCATATGATTGAGAAATGTTCATGAGATTGCCATGTGATGTTGTATGTTGTGATGATTAATTTCATGCATGTGGATTTAGAAGCATGATACTCTTGGAAATAAGTGTTACTTAGGCCTGATTAAATTATTACAAAAATCATTTCATTACAAGTGACATAAGTAAGGGACCATTCCGAACCCAACGGTTTGAGGTCTTCCCTTGCGAGGGGTGAGTGCGGCCTTAAATCTCATTTTCCCGGTTCACACCGGGTGGCGACTCCATTATTCTCCGATTTAGTCCCCCGTGGCTACTTCGTACTCCTGACTAGGCCGCGAGCCTAAAACAGCATGCATCACCCAGTTTTTGTGTCCCCACAGTCTGGCGACTCCACTGGGGATAAAGAATCGGCCCCGAAATATTGTCTTGTAATGTTTGGATTTATGTTCTAATTGACCGTGTCTATAGTGGATAAAATGGGGGTTTAATCAAAGGCATTTTGAGGCTAGGTAATAGTTTGGTGTCTTCCTTCACTCACTACCTTTCTAGAAGGAAAAGTTGTGAAGGCACCTAGATAGCCATCTAGTCGTAGCCTATTGTGATGGACTAATTTGGAGGACTCGTTGTTTATTCCTGACACCAAGCGATAAGAGCCTAAGAGGCTTGGGTATTTAAGTGAGCCTCGCTCCACCCTCCCTCTGAGGAATCTACAACGGGAAATCCATTTGACAGTCGGTCACACACCATACCTCACTGGCACGTACCTTAGTGTATAAAAAAGGGTGCGCTCACTTGGCCGCTCGAACCCTTGATTGGGGAGACCTAGTTGTGGGCCATCCTTCGCCGGCTAGAGCCTTTGTTTACACTCTTGCGAACCCACCCATAGACCGGGGTTGTATGGTTAAAGTAACAATTATTTCCTTGAGTATGTGCTTGTGGACCATCCTCATTTGGATGCAGTTGGACTATTGTCAGAAATGCGAACTTGCTGGGCCATTTAAACTGGAGCGAGTTCGTACCTTATGACCATTAGGCCCAAAGCTTCTGAAATGTTGATGGGCCATTCTGTAGAAATTATTGTTTTATGTTTGCATTATCTTTATTTTATGCTTGTGTTTGGGAACATCGTCGTTTGGATCCATTTGGACTATTTGTCATGGGATATGGGCTTGTTGGGCCATTTAAACTGGGACAAGAACGTATTTTATGACGATTGGGCCAAAGGCTTCTAAGTGTTGATAGGCCACTTTGTGCTTGTGTTCGGAACATTACCATTTGGATTTAGTTGGGCTCCTTGCCATGAGATGTGAACTCGTTGGGCCATTTAAATTGGGACGAGTTCACTCCTATGACAGTTAGCCCAAAAGCTTCTAAAATGATAACGGGCCGATTTGTTTGAAAATTTTAGTTAATTTAGCATGTTATATATGTTACATGCATCTCATGTACCCCATGCATACATACATAATGCTAACCCTTGTCTCAAAAAGGCATCATAGATTCCTGTTGGGTCAGAAAAAAGGGAAGACTCACCAAAATACTGGGAACAGACATGAGTGAATCAGATATTGAGGTATCCCATATGGATTAGTTGGAAAACGGTCTCGCCAAGGTCACTGAACAGTTGCAAGCCTTGACTACTGCCATGACAAATATGGCTGTGCCCCATGCTGGGGGAAATTCTAAGAATATGAGGCGTGAGGAGCCTCCGAATAGGTTGGGGGATGATATCCCCACTTTTGATGATGACATGACAAAGCATGCAACAGACAGAGTGATTGGGTCTCAGGCAGAATTTCAGAAGCTTCGGGATCAGGTTGAGTCAGTTACCCGTAAGATGAAGGGTAAGGACGAAGAATTACTAGACTATGCGGCGATGGCTTTTGAGGAACAGTTGCCTACTCAGTTCAAGATGCCGGATATGGCTAAGTTCAACGGGAATGGGGATCCGAGGGTCCACCTCCGACAATATGTGTCAGTTATGAGTTCAGTGGGCCTAACACAGCGCCAAGCTCAGAAGATGTTTGGGATATCACTTGAGGGGGCACCCGTAGTGTGGTATCATAGCCTTGAAAGAAAGGTTAAGGAAGATTGGAGGGAACTAGCTGATGCTTCTCTGAAGCAGTATGTTACAGACTTAGAAATTGACTTGTCACTCCGTGATTTGGAGAACACTAAGCAGAAGCCAGAGGAAAGTTTCAAAGAGTATGTGGATCGCAGGAGAATCCAGCTTTTAAAAATGCAGACTCGGCCTTCAGAGAAAGACCAAATTAAAATGATCATCAAGGGCACTATGGGAACACAGAATCTGGGCGACGCATGCTGTCCCGGGCTCGCGGCCCGGTCGGGAGTACGGAATAGCCACGGGGGACTAAACCAGAGAATAATGGAGTCGCCACCCGGTGTGAACCGGGAAAATGAGATTTAAGGCCGCACTCACCCCTCGCAAGGGAAGACCTCAAACCGTTGGGTTCGGAATGGTCTCTTACTTATGCCACTTGTAATGAAAGGATTTATATGATAATTTAATCAGGCTTAAGTAACACTTATTTCTAAGAATATCCTGCTTCTAAATCCACATACATACATCAACAAGTTCATCTAAATTTATATGTAACACATATTCGAATTTGCATACAGCCTATTTGCATGTAATCTATGTCTCAATTTGCATACATAAGGTTTATCATATGGCAAGCATACAAGTTAATGAACACATTGGTGGACACAGAAGCGCAAACAAATAGCATTCTTACTAGCATGCATATTAAGAAAAGATATTTAAGCGCATAACAGAAATAGACAACTAGAGAGGTAATACAAATGCATAACATAAGAAAATGGGAACTATGTGCTAAGATGGACATGTCGTAATGTGATGCAAGAGGATATGTTTACCGTGGGCGTTCATGCAGCGTTCGTAGATGCGTTCGAACGGTAAATAGAAGGTTCTCGTTCGAGTAGCATTCGTAAACGCGTTCGAACGGAAATGAAACAGAATACTCACGTTCGTATGGCGTTTGTGAACGTGTTCGAACAGAAATGAAACAGAATGCTCACGTTCGTATGGCGTTCGTGAACGCGTTCGAACAGAGATGAGACCTGATGTATGATAAGGCAAAAATGCATGCGCGTTCGAGTTACGTTCGTAAACGCATTCGAACGGGAACAGACCTGATGCATGAAATGAGACGCAATACATAAATATTAAATAGTACAATGTGAGGCGTGGCGAAGCATCGTGGTATAGGATTTTAACCTCTTCAATTAGAGGACCTCTCATCGCACTTACTAAGCCCATGCGCTCGATCGCATCATGCATACAAACATAAAGACAATCATATCAAACTAAGTATGCCCGATTGAACGTATCTTGCATCCAACCGAACACACATCAACCGGCGCGGCAAAGCATCGTGGTAAAGGGCTTTAACCCCTCCCCATGGGGGATCTTTCATTCCACTTACTAAGCCCATGCGCTCGATTGAACCATGCATAAAAACATAAAGACAATCATATCAAACTAAGTATGCCCGATTGAACGTATCTTGCATCCAACGGAACACACATCAACCGGCGCGGCAAATCATAGTGGTAAAGGGCTTTAATCCCTCCCCATTGGGGATCTTTCATTCCACTTACTAAGCCCATGCGTTCGATTGAATCATGCATAAATAAGCAACATACAGAATTCAAGTGACGAAAAATAAATAAACCAAAGGAACACAAAACAAAAGAGGGTGCCGTTTACTCAAGCGGTACGTGGAGTTGTGTCCCGAGTACAGATCATATTACCGTCCATTCGGAATCGGCTATGAAATTTATGTCCGGGTTTCCATCCGATATACCGCGAGAGTTGACACATCTCTCATTTTATTCCACAGCCACAACATACAACATCTCATAATTCATGCATATTTATCTACTCAAGGGCCACAACATGCATTTCAACATGACAATCATGCAAGTAATATTTAATAAATAGTAAAAAAAATGAGTGTGAAAGATACCCTCAGGTCTAACCTTTTTGCCAACTTTCAGGCTTGCGTTTCACGGACGTCGGAAGGATACAGCTCCTCAACTTCTCCGGTTCGCTGGTTTAGCGTCCTAGCTCACTACTTTGCTGTTTTGCTCGCGGTTTGAACTCCGTTCTGCTCCTGTTCGGCCTCTGTTTTGCTGCTCACTGCTCAGGCCACCTGTTTTGACGTTTCAATTAACTGTTCCAAGTTTTTGTGTGGGTTTTTAATGTTGTCTTGTGAGTATTTTAAGGATTATGAATGCAGTTTTTTTATGTTATTACTTCAAAGTTTTTAGGGAATGTTTTAAGTGTATTTTGCTGCTGTTTTAGGGGTTAAATTACTGTTGTTTGGGCGTGATTTAGGGACTGGTTTGGGTCAGTTTCGGTTTGTGTAAGTGGGCTACGGATTGAACTGTTTGGAGAGGGTATTGTGCGGCAATTCTGAGAAGTAAATGGGCTGCTGTTTGGAGGTCTCTTGGGCGTGCAAGAGAAGGCTTGGAGGAGTGTCTTAGGCGTGATTTGAGAGATATGTGTGCTTCGGTTATTGAAGGAGGTGTAGGAGAGAAATTGTTTTTACTTCTTTATGCTATTACCGTGAATGATGTTGTGTGAATGAGAGGATGGCTTTGGTTGGGGGTTGTTTATATAGAGAAGGGTTAGGGCTTCACCTTGTCTCACAAGGAAGGGATTTGGCGCATTAAAGGGAGGATTTGATTTGGTGTTGAGCAAGGAAAGTCAAAGATTGAGGAGGGACAAATCTTGGCTAGAATTGGAAGTCAATATCTTTAATTTGTTATGATTAATTTTAATTAGGCATGACATCTTTTTAATTTAGTATGTGATTTGTTTAGTTAGGAAGTTAATATATTTGATTTATCTTCATTAGGTATGATTATATTTTGTGTTTTATTTAATTGGTAAATGGTTTAAATATTTTATTTAATATTTAATGTTTAATTTAATTAAATTGGGATGTGTTTTATGGGCTTTGGGGAGCTAATTGGGCTGGGGTGCGAGGTAGCAGCAAAACCAGAAACACCGACGCCGTTCGAACGCCAATTCAAACGCCACACGAACGTCCGCAATCTGGTGTCCATTCCCGAACTGTTATCGTGAGGTGGTCCATTCCCGAACCGTTACTGTGAGGTGTCCATTCCCGAACTGTTACTGTAAGGTGGTCCATTCCCGAACCGTTACTGTGAGGTGTCCATTCCCGAACTGTTACTGTAAGGGGGTCCATTCCCGAACCGTTACTGTAAGGGGGTCCATTCCCAAACTGTTACTGTGAGGTGGTCCATTCCCGAACCATTACTGTAAGGGGGTCCATTCCCGAACCGTTACTGTGAGGTGGTTCATTCCCGAACCGTGCTTCCATTCTTGGAGTACCATTCCTGGCTTGTTCATTCCTGAACTCTGCTTCATTCAGGGATTGCCATTCTCGGCTTGTTCATTCTCGAATTGTGTTTCCATTCTTGGAGTGCCATTCCCGGCTTGTTCATTCTCGAACTGTGTTTCCATTCTTGGAGTGCCATTCCTGGCTTGTTCATTCTCGAACTGTGTTTCCATTCTTGGAGTGCCATTCCCGGCTTGATATGATAATGGTCCATTTCCGAACCGTTACTCCATTTTCGGAGTGCCATTTTCGGCGAGATGAGATGATGGTTCATTTCGAACCGTGCTCCATTTTCGGAGTGCCATTTTCGGCAAGTGATGAGATGATGGTCCATTCCGAACCATTACTGATATGATGTGGGCCCCGCGCCCAGAGTACTATACCCGGCGGAACTGATACTGAACTGATGTGGGCCTCGCCCCCAACTGATACTGATATGGGCCTCGCTCCCCAGACTGATACTGATATGGGCCTCGGCCCCAGACTGATATTGATATGGGCCTCGCCCCCAGACTGATGCTGATATGGGCCTCGCCCCCAGACTGATACAGCTGATATGGGCCTCGCCCCAAGACTGATACTGATATGGGCCTCGCCCCTAGACTAATGCTGATATGGGCCTCGCCCCCAGACTGATACTGATATGGGCCTCGCCCCCAGACCGATACAGCTGATATGGGCCTCGCCCATGTGATTCATTCCTGAAGACTGCTGACATTGTATTGTTACTGCTTCTGGTTGGCTTGCATTCGGCGCTTTCTTTTTCTCCTTTGAAACCTGTTATTACAAAACAGAACAAACACGAAAGGATGCAAAATGCGTTACGTGTATGCATGCATGAATGTTCCTATCCCGTCGGGTTAGGTCTTCCGTCAATTCTTTTGGTGACTGCTTAGCCTTCTCTTCCTCAGACAAGCTACTTCTTCAATCTGTCTACGTTGATCGGCTCGGTGAACTAATTCCTTTCCAAGTCTGATATTTTCACTGGCTCTATTTCCCAATTTCTGAATGTCTATCTTATCTTTTATGTTTGCTTATTTCGAAGGTTCCCAGTGTTCATCACTGGATTCCATACTACCAAGGTTGAATACTTTTCACAAATATACTCATATTGCAGAAGAGTTTCAGCGAAATGAACGTCTTTATTATTGTTGAGGAAAAGAGTTTAAACAAGTAACAAAATCAATGTCATTTAAAAAAACTGGATCAAATAGACTAGGAGGAACATCTCCATCATCCGCAGCACTGCCTTCTTCCTCGGCCTATGGTTCTTCACTGTCATCCATGTAAGAAGCTTGGTGGTTGAGGGTTCCTTTTCATGGGTTGGGTATTTTATGGGAATCTATGAGATCTTGAATTTCATGCCTGAGGCGGGTGCAGTTGTCGGTGTCATGGCCATGTAGCTGGTGGAAGTGACAATAAAGGTTCACATTTATGTATGGTGGTGGGGGGTGCGGAAGTGGCTTGCCTTCTAAGGGTTTCAAGATTTCTTGTCCCTGTAACTTTTCAAATACCTTCGACAAAGGTCTACCAAGGTTGGAGAATTGCCGGTTCCTGATGGCAGCAACCTCGACAGTAGCATGCTTAGTCTCAGAATACCCCCCAAAAGTCCGCCTATTCTGGCCATAGGATTTTCTGTTTTCAGCCTCCTCTTCCTCAATATCCATGACAGTTTCCCTCAACTGTCGAAAATCAGAAATCATCGAAGTCATCCTCCTCAGCTTACTATAAATAGAGGGCTTGGTTCCCTTGATGATCATTTTGATTTGGTCCTTCTCAGAGGGCCGAGTCTGCATTTTCAGAAGCTGGCTTCTCCAGCGGTCTACATACTCCTTGAAGCTTTCTTCCGGCTTCTGCTTAGTGTTCTCCAAATCACGGAGTGACAAGTCAATTTCTAAGTCCGTAACATATTGTTTCAGAAAAGCATCAGCTAGTTCTCTCCAATCTTCCTTTACCTTCTTCTCAAGGCTATGATACCAAACCACATGTGCCCCATCGAGTGACATCCCAAACATCTTTTGGACTTGGCACTGTGATAGGCCCACTGAACTCATGACTGAGACATATTGCTGCAGATGGACTCTCGGGTCTCCATTCCCATTAAACTTGGCCATGTCGGGCAATTTCAACTGTGCTGGCAGCTGTTCTTTCTAACGTCATTGCCTCATAATCTAACAAATCCTCGTTCTTACACCTCATTTTGCGGGTAACTGTTTCAACTTGATCCCGAAGCTTCTGAAATTCTGCTTGAGACCCAATCACTCTGCCTGTTGTATATTCTGCCATGTCATCATCAAAAGTGGGGACATCATCCCCCAACCCATTCGAAGGCTCATCACACCTCACATTCTCGGAATTTCCCCCGGCACGGGGCACAGCCATATTTGTCATGGCAGTAGTCAAGGCTTGCAACTGTTCAGTAATCTTGGCGAAACCATTTTCCAACTGATCTATCCGGGATACCTCAATATCTGATTCACTCATGTCTGTACTCAGTATTTTTCTGAGTCTTCCCTTTTTCCTAACCCAGCGGGAATCTATGATGGCTTTCAGAACACAAGGGTTAACATGATGTATGCATGCATGAGGTGCATGTAAAATATATAACATACTAAATCAACTAAAATTTTCAAACAAATCGGCCCGTTATAATTTTACAAGCTTTTGGGCTAACTGTCATATGAGTGAACTCGTCCCAGTTTAAATGGCCCAACGAGTACACATCTCATGGCACGGAGCCTAACTAAATCCAAATGGTAATGTTCCGAACATAAGCACAAAGAAAGATAATGCAAACATACAACAATAATTTCTACAGAATGGCCCATCAACATTTCAGAAGCTTTGGGCCCAATGGTTATAAGGTACGAACTCGCCCCAGTTTAAATGGCCCAGCAAGTCCGCATTTCTGACAATGGTCGAACTGCATCCAAATGAGGATGGTCCACTAGCACATACTCAAGGAAATAATTGTTACTTTAACCATGCAAACCCGGTCTATGGGTGGGTTCGTAGGAGTATAAACAAAGGCTCTCACCGGCAAAGGATGGCCCACAACTAGGTCTCCCCACTCAAGGGTTCGAGCGACCAAGTGAGCGCACCCTTTTTTATACACTAAGGTAAGTGCCAATGAGGTATGGTGTGTGACCGACTGTCAAATGGATTTCCCGTTGTAGATTCCTCAGAGGGAGGGTGGAGCGAGGCTCACTTAAATATCCAAGCCTCTTAGGCTCTTATCGCTTGGTGTCAGGAATAAACAACGAGTCCTCCAAATTAGTCCATCACAATAGGAGACCCCATTATGCTGTGGAGTTCCCGGAGGAGTCCGCTGGGAAACAGTGCCATTTTCTCTCAAGTAATCTTGAAATTCATTGCTCAAGTATTCACCACCTCGGTAAGACCTTAGTGACTTTATACTTTTATTAAGCTGGTTTTCTACTTCAGCTTTGAAGTCTTTGAATATCTCAAAGGCTTCAGATTTGTACCGTATAAGGTACACATACCATATCGCGAATGATCATCGATATAGGTAATGAAGTAGGAGATTCCACCTCTAGCGATGACTGATATTGGTCCGCATACATCAGAGTGTATGAGTTCTAATGTCTCTGTTGCACGCTGTCCTTTACATTTGAAGGGTAATTTGGTCATTTTACCAAGTAAATAAGACTCACAAGTTCCATAAGGTTTATATTTGAAGGGTTTGAAATACCCATCCTTATGTAGCTTAGTTATCTTATTTCATTGATATGACCTAAGTGACTATGCCATATAAGTGATTCATTGAGATTATTCGAGTTAACGTTGTATATATTAAAGGTTGAACAATATTTGTTAGTTTGTAAGAGATAGATACCATTATTCAAAATACCATCTCCATATTTTATTTCATTGAAATAAATAGAACATTCATTACAACTTATTAGGCATGAAAAGCCTTAATTACATAAAGAAGAAATTGAAATAATGTTCTTTACTATAGAAGCCACATAAACACAATCTTCTAAGTCTAAAACTAAACCATTCGGCAAAAGTAATAAATACGTCCCCACGCACATTACCTCCAGTTTTGCTCCATTATCCATGCGTAACCTCCCCGTGATGGAGACTCCTACTATTTCTCAGGCCCTGCACATTGTTACACAAGCGAGTCCCATAACCGGTGTCAAGCACCCAAGTAGAAGGTTCAGAGTTTTGAGAATATAGTTCAATCATATACAACATACCTGAAGCATTGGGCTTTTTAGCCTCTTGGGCTTCCCTAGCTTCCTTCAATTTCAAGGATCAGCAATCTTTCTTCCAATGACCCTTCTTTCCAAAAAAGAAACATTTCCCCTTTCCCTTTTTCTTCTCCACCTTACCATTGGGTTTTAGGTGATCTGGAGCCTTGGCCTTTCCCTTATTTTTCTTTGGGCCTCGTGGCTTCAGGTCCGTACCCGTAAGCATGACGGAGGTTTTAAGCTCTAGTTTAAATCCTTCTCAGCTTGCTTTATCAGATTGTGTAATTCTGCTAAAGTAGCTTCTTTATCTAACAGATGAAACTGCATAATAAAGTTGGAGAATTCTTTTGGTAAGGACTGAAGAATTAGACCGTGACCTATTTCATGATCCATGATGAACCCGAGGTTGGCCAATTTTTTAATGTGGCCAATCATCTTAAACACATGTCCACTAACAAATCATTCCTTATACCTTGTTTGGAATAAGGTACATGACACTTGGAATCTCAAGGTATGAACGGAAGTTGCATACAACTCCTTCAAGTGAAAGATGATGGTTTGAGCATCGATATCTTCGTGAGCTTTCTGAAGTTCGTCCGACATAGAGCCAAGCATTATGCAAACTGCTTGCTCATCATCATCGACGTGTTTCTTCGAAGCATCAAATGTATCTTGGTCAGCATCTTCTGCAGGTTTAGGGGGAAATGGTCTTTCAAGAACATTGAAAATCTTTTCGTGTCGTAAGACAATTTTAAGGTTTCTAAACCAGTCATTGCAGTTGTCCCCTTTGAGCTTATGCTCATCAAGGATGGAACGAAGTGATACTCTGTTTTCCATTTGAATGTTTGTGAAATATTTTAACCCACCTATTAAGAGAAAATGTTAAAATTAGGAATATGTTTTCATTAATGTTTCATAATAACATGGGCTTTTAATATTATGAAGTTGCTCCCACTCAATTATTTTAAAATTTTAAGAAAATCGCATCAACCCCAATATGATGGATTTCTTGTGGGCATGGATCCCATTATCATCATTTCATAACTCTGACTAGGGCCGGTCGTTATAAAATATGATAATTAGGTAGGTTCCCAACCAATTTATGATATAAATCACAATTCCTTGATCATTGGGTTGGGCAATCAAACATGCCATAGCTTATGCTAGTCCTTGTGGACACCAAATCTTTGCCACTAAGTTATTAGACCACGCCTAAGGGTCACTGCATCTTATGACTCAAAAAAGTCAAACTATTGTCAATAGTACGATTTAGGGACAAATTGGTATTGGTCAGTCTGGTAAAGCCTAGTCCTGCCAATACGATTTAAGCCCTTTGGGTCTAAACTTTACAATGGGAGGTAAATTTTAGACTTAAATTATCATTGAGGATTTTAGCAAGTTTAAATGAATAGCTGTCAAATGGATTCCTCCATTGAAAATTCCCTAGAGGGAGGGTGAATCGAACTCTCTTAAATACCCTTACCTCTTAAGCTCTTATTGCCTTGGTGACAGGAATAAATAATAGATCCTCCAAATTAGTCCAACAGTTTAAATATGCTTTAAGGTAAGCTTTGTGTAAATGATTATCTAGATGTCTTCACAGCTTTTCATTTTGGCTATAAAAAGGTAGTGAGTGAAGGAAGACACCAAATCATTATCTAACTCTAGTAATACCTTTGGTTAAATTAACATTAGTTTGGAAAGTTTTATTAACCTCTTAGTCCCAACCCACTTGTATCTTTTATAATGTATTTTATTATAAACAAGTGATTTATATTTATTAGCCTTAAAGGTAATAAATCTCTAAGTTTATCACGTAATAATTACTTTGCTAAGGGATAAGCAATACACTCTCTATTTCTTAGAAAGTCTCTAGATACTTGCACCCTAAAATAATCATGCCAATTCTAATCATACATAGAATCATCAAGCATATGAGTTTTAATATGTTGGAATTATTTTAGGCATTAAATAACTTTGATTAATATTTAATTATGATATTACATTTTATTTTATTCAAATAAATTTACTATTCATGTTTTTCTACAGACGCGTGAACTTTAAATGCAATTTCATAATTCAAAGCTTAACCAAATCATGCAAAACTTGTGCCTAAAATTAATTTTAGGGTGTTAGCTTTCCAACGAGCTTTTAAACAACCAATTTCGAGTTCAAATGACAGAGAACTAATCAAAAAAAAAATGGCGCGCTGATACCACTATTGGGAAGCGGCCGCGAGTGCGCAGCGGAAAATCAAAATTATTATGCCTCTTTCCCTTTGCCCAAGACCCATTTGTTTTGATTATTCTACAAGCCTAGGAATGTCATTATATATTCTAAGCATAAAACTCATAAAACATGCAAAGAACATAAACCTAAACATGTTAACTATCATAAGAACTATAAATAAAATAAAGAAAGAAAAATACTTACTTGAACCGTAGACTGCTCTAGCCCTCCCTCCAATCTTCAAGCTTTTCTCGAACTTAGCAAGCTCTTCCATGTTCCAAAGAGCCACCCAAGTGTGTGGCCTCTAAAGATACACACAACAAAGCCAAAACTCAACGGCAAGACTACGCCTTGAGTGCACAAGTATTTTGCCCTTGGTGCTAGCCTAGGAAAATACCTCAAAACTTTTAACTCGAGGTTCCTCTAGTCAATTAGACTTAAGGATTCTCAAAATCAGTGGCTTACTCTTAAAATTTAGAGTTGCTCACTTATATAAACCCAAGATATGAAAGATTTGGTTGTTGGACAATTATGACCCATAGCATCACTATTTGTACAGAACATGGTGTTGTTGTACAAATTAACTATGTGACAAAGGAAATTGCTATTTTATTATTTGTAATTGGATTACCGGGATATATAAATGATAAAAGTCTATATGATTAGTTCCTGATTAATAAGATATGAGAAAATATTAATCCACTAAGGTTTAATCATTAAAATATCCCTAGTGGTAGTATTATCGAGATTGGACATCGATAATGCGGAATAGACTAGTATTGCACTTGTGCGCGTTGTGGGAGCATAACGACATAGTTCTCATATATTTAAATATTGGATACTTATGCAAGTGTAATAGGAGGTTGTGTTTACCGATTGTACGGAAATAGCTTCGCTTTGGATAGACCCCTCAGAATTCCATTGGTAGTATGACTATGTGTCTATGGAAGTCCGAATCAGGGTATGTGTATTTGGTCTTAACCTGAGACTTGCATCGCTAATACTTGCGACAATCAATATACTTTGGTTTTGGTCATCCAGGGCTTTAACAGGTTCTGTGTATGCCTCGTCTGGGTATATTGAGAATCGTAGTGTATTGGGTATGATGTTAAGATGGAAATATCACTTCAGTCATATGAAGATGATGATCACGTAGGATAAGGAACTGATACTCTTGTATGCTGCAGCTATCGGGATAATATGATTAGGTCATGTTTATCCGATTATAGAGACTAGTTACCAGAGATCTGATATGTGCTTCGTACGGGGCAGACATAATTCCAGCCCCAGGCCTAGCATGTGACATCTGATACTGGATCGTAATACGCAATACTACATATACTACGCCTGATATAGATTATGTATATTCCATATTGAATATATTTATGGAGAATTGGGTAGGCACGGTGTTTTGTTAGAAGCCAACCATGTCTTGTAAATCGGTAAGAATGTGGTACTAGGTGCGCACGTATTCGGATACTCTGATAACCGTATTTACTGCCAACATATCCATGGATCTCTTGGATCGCCTTCAAAGATTCACCGATGATGTTTGACTCGAACATATAATTAATCTGGGAATTAATTATCAGAGAGAAAATTAATCTGGGATTAATCACGGTAATAATTAATCTAGGATTAATTAAAAGAGAAAGAATTAATCTAGGATTAATTGCGTCGAGAATTTATCTCGGATTAAATTCATCGAGAAGAGAGAACGCGATTAATTTGGAATTAATCGGTAAAGTAAATTTAATAGTGAAATTAGATTTTATTATTTAATTTACTTAAATGGGCTAAAATAATATATTAGATATATTAATTAAAGTTAGATTTCAACTCGAAATTAAAATTGCATTTTATTCAAGCGAACAAATTATTTTAGAATTATCCCTAGCGACTTCAGTAATAATTTTGCTAGGAAATATTATTTAATTAAATTGGATTTAATTAAGTCGCAAGGAAAAATTCATTTAATTTGGAATTAAACGAGCCCGGGCCCGAGCGAAGTTGCACTTACTTCAACATGTGCGCACCTAGTACCACATGTTTGACATGTGATGGAATTTGGTATTTGTTTGAAAGCTTGGATTGCTTGTTTTATACACAAACTAAGTCCAACACTCAACTTAATATATAAATGATGGTCAACTTTAAAAGTAAGATGATATCACTATTCATCCTCTCCTCTTTCTCTCAAAATGCCGAGAGCTTCTTACTCTCTCCAATGGATTTTGTTTTCAAAATCCAAACATGCTAGCACATTAAAGAGTCAAAGGAAGGTGATAGGGAGACTAATCCGAGAGTTTGGAACTCGTCTTCAAGCTCCGAAGCTTCCAACACATCCAACAAAGGTGGAAAATTTTTAAATCTCCTCAACCAATCAATGAGAGTATTCCGCAACTCTCTTGGTAATTCACACACAAATCACTCTTAGTTGATCTTGGCATGTTCTAGGAATACTAACAATGGTATCAGAGCAATCTAAGATTGATTTGGATTTCTAGGTTTCTTAAACTATAATTTGGGTTTTTGTGATTGGAGTATGGAATGCCTAAATTGATTGTTGGGTTATGTTTGTATAATATTGAATTGGATTTGTGCTTTGATGGAATTGAGAAAAATTGATTAGATCAAAAATCCCTTGGACATGGCCGAAAGTTACCCTAGGTATATTCATGGTTATTTTTTGAAATTTAACAATTGGATATGTTAATTGCATAAAATGAATATTAATTGTTGATTTGATTGGATTGAAATCGGAATTGAATATTATTTCATGATAATTGCCGTGAATGAAGCATGTTATTGGAAGATTGATTTTGCTTTAATTTGTGTTGGACATAAATTAAAATGTAAGTATGATTAATTGATTTATTTAGTATTTTGGAAATATTAGATTATTGATTAATTGTACTAATTACACTTGAATTGAATTAATTTGTAATTAGAATAGTGAATTAATTTAATTATTGTATTTGGGCTTAATGGGCTTGGTTGAGCCAAGTTTGGTTTAGGATAATTGGTTGGATCCAATTGGGCCTAAAATCATTTCCATAAAGTCCAAATATGACAATTAGGCATTTAAATAATTTAATTGGGCCTAATGGGCCTAAATTGATTTTTTGGCATAGGGTGATTCCTAATTGGGCCTTGACATCTTGGGTTTGACCCATAATTGCCAAAGCCCATGCCTAATGAATTAATTGAAAGCCCATTGGACTTTAATTGAATAGTATCGGATACTAATTGGGCCTTTGAGACCCATATAGATTGGATTTGGAATCCAAGTCTAAAAGGCACTATTAAAAGTTTAATAATTTAATTTGGAATTAAATATGAATTAGTATTGAATATAATTTAAATTGGATTTAAAATTATAGCTCGATATAGTTCAAGAATACTTACTTTGAGTATTTATTCTTAAACGAGTTGGACTCATGCAAATCAAATCATTGTTTGAACATGGATGGTCATTAATCAAAGATTAATTAATTGGTTTAGATTGATTGATAACATGCTATGTGTGAATACTTGGATGTATGAATGAATAATGTATATCAGATGGATATTATAAGGGTGAG
The DNA here is from genome assembly GCA_019454045.1 of Zanthoxylum bungeanum. Taxonomy (NCBI): domain Eukaryota; kingdom Viridiplantae; phylum Streptophyta; class Magnoliopsida; order Sapindales; family Rutaceae; genus Zanthoxylum; species Zanthoxylum bungeanum. Next base: position 80,522 of record SKCR01038790.1, on the reverse strand, counting down.
GGCAGTTTTGGAAATTGTTGTAATAAATTTATAATTTATGAAATTGGACCTGCGTGTCCAGCCTATTACCTCTTTTCTCATTGTATTTCTCTTCTCGCCTATTCCCCTCAATGTAAATGAGGTTTCTTTAGAAGTGTTATGTAATTGGGTAGAAGTAAGAATAGTGCTAGCGGGAGAGAGGAAAGAGAGAGATTTGTTCTAGGAACAAATTGTGTTATATTCCATCAGCATATCATTATTATTTATCGCGCCTTATTATGCTTTTAGAATGCATGCTTAAGGGTGTATGATGAGACCTAATTAAAGATAATTAATTGGTTGCCAATTATGAGAAAAACCCTCAACAAATATTAAGCGTTTTCCTTCCATTGAGTGATTCTCTCTCAAGATCCAATATTGGCACTGGTTTGTTGGCTAAAGTCAAGAACTTTGTCTATCACGGATTTGTTTGCATCATGAAGGCTTTGTTCCATATCGCATGTCTTGTCCAAGTTGTGATTTGTTGGCCAAAGTCAAGATAACGTTTTGTCCAACGACATCGATTACGAAGCTTTCCAAGGTCAATGGGTCCCGCTTAACTGGAATCATTAAGCTTGTTGTGCCAAAGCCAAGGCTTAGTTGATTCAGAGGAAAAAGGTTAGGGAATATATCAAATATATTAACATATATTAGATATATGTTTCGGACTTGGATGTCCACCTACTGGATCTAGGAATTGGAAGAGATCCAATTGATCTTAAAGATCTACCTAGTTAAATATCATACAGCTTGTTGGCCAAAGTCAAGGTTGTGTGTTATTTAACGGAATCCTAGCTCACTAGGAAACTAGGTTTCCCGAGTACTCAACAGAGGGTTAGAGGCTCACCGAAAAATAGTGGGAGGCAAGTATTAAATTTGCAATTTCGTTTAGATACTTACCAATACGCGCTCATTTCATTTTTCATCATTAATTTATAAATATATTAGTTGGACTAATATTTAATTGTTGTTTTAATTAAATAGTTGGACTATATTCAAACTACTTCAATTTATAGTTGATTATATAATTGGATTATAGTAATCAATATATATTTGAATTTAACCAATCAAATTATAGTTGATTTTATAGTTAGACTATAGTAATCATTATGTTCAAATTGTACCCGAAATCATTGATTTAATAGTTGGACTATTGGAATCAAGATAACTGAAAGATTAGTGTTTAGAACATAATCCGGGGTGAAAATGTCTTTAAACGGCTTTAATTTTTAGATTGGAAATAAAACCTCAGGATAGTCCTGGGAACTGAGAAGTTATTCTATTGGATAGAGTGACATCTCGGGCCTAAGCCCAGAGTTGAGCAAATAGTGGAGCATGTGTTTTGGAAGACTCATGGTGATGATAACTTTAGTGCTTAATCCGTTATGCTTACCGCAATGACTCTTTAATTCCGTCGTCAAAGTTAAAGATTAGATCCTTGTACCATGATGTTGAAATTAAAGATCTCCATAGATCTATTCGTAGATCTTAGAAGTACAAATTGCAAAAGAAGCTCTTTCGCTCACGTATGTCAGAGGGTACATCTGTCGAGCACTAGGTGTCGCAGATGATTGCTGACATCGATCAGCTAGGTTAGCTGGGCATTACCTACGTGGCCGAGACTACCAAAGATTTGATCTTATAGTCTCTACCCGAAAGCTGGGGGCATGTTCATTATGAACCAAGAGTAAACTCTTGGAGAGTTGATGGCTATGCTCAAGGAGGCAGAGCCATAGCTTCTAAAAGTGGCAAATGCAAAATCATCACAGTCTTCTGGGAAGACAAATGACATATCCCAAGATGTCTGCCTAAACTATGGCAAACGGGGTCGCTGGAAGCGTGACTGCCGTATGGACAAGGCAGACGTGAATGAATAGAAGACGGGCAAGGCTTCGACTTCAAGTATGTTTGTCAAAAACATGTTCACTACTGGTTTTAAAATAAGATTTTAGATATCGGAAGTGGTACATAAGAATATGTACTGATGTGCGGAATCTGCTGATTAGTAGGAGACTGACTTCAGTTGAGATCGACCTGTGAGTCGGAAACGGGACTAGAGTCGCTGTTTTACTTGTAGAAACCTAAGTTTAGGAACTACCCTTTGGGTATGTACTTAAATTAGGAAATTGTTATAATGTACCTAGTTTGACTAGAAACATTATCTCTATATCTAAGTTGAACCCATTGCGGGTATACCTTTATATTCTAGAACACTAAGTGTTTTTGTTTATAAAGATGATATTGAGATAAACACATTAGATGTGAATAATAGTATTTATATTTCGAATATAAATGAATCTCAAACGTATAACATGACAAACAAATAGCTCAAACTGAATCAATCAGTTGAGACTTATTTGTGGCATTTTTTTCTGGGACACATTAAACAAGACTCGTATATCCACACTTTCGAAGAGTGGATACTAGGACAGATTTGATTCTATTCAAATAATGCCTACGAATCTAGTTTAATAGGCAAAGTGCCTAAAACACCTTTACTTGGTAAAAGTGTAAGTGCCACTGATCTGTTAGCCCCGTTCATAGTGACGTAAGTGGGCCCATAGCTAGCTAGGCTAGAGGTGGATATGAATACTCTATAACCTTTACGGATGTGGCATCGCATTATGGTTACGTGTTTCTTTTGAAACATAAATCAGAAACTTTTGATAAATTCAAACAGTTTCGACACGAAGTATAAAAATAGATCGGCAAGATTATTAAAACCGTCACGGTTAGACCGTGGTGGAAAATACTTAAGAAATAAGTTTCTAGACTACCTGAAAGAGTATAGTATTCTTTCATGGAGGACTCCACTCGGAACACCTCAATTGAGCGGTGTGTCCGAACGGAGAAACCGAACCTTGTTGGACATAGTAAGGTTAATTATGAGTCGCTCTGAGATACCATTTTCCTTCAAGGGATACGCATTAATCAGTGCAAAACTTATTTTGAATAAGGTTCCATGAAAATCTGTTTGACAGACTTCATATTAGATATGAACAGGAAAGAAACTGGGTTTTCTTATTCCTGAAGATTTGGGAATGCCGGGCATATGTTTGGATGATACCAAACTAGAACCCAAATCGGATAAGTGCCTAAATTGTAGGTTATCCTAGGGTAACCAAAGTATAGTACTTATACAACTCACATGAGAATAATGTAATTATTGCTCGCCATGCGGTTTTCCTAAGAGGAATACCTATATGCAGTGGTAAGTGGGAGGAAAGTAAAACTCGATGAAAATCAGAGTAATACTGTTCCAGGCACCGATTCCTTAACGGAACACAAACAGTTCATCAAGGATGAAACTGTACCACAATCTTTGAATACATAAGAACCGCGTAAGTTAGAGAGAGTCAGAAAACAACCTGGGAGGTATGGGTTTATGATCTCACCTCATGAAGATGTCAATCTTATTAAGGAAGATGAACCGACTACGTATGAGGAAGTGATACAAGGTATCGACTCCCTATTATGGCAAAGTGCCATTAAGTCTGAAATGGATTCCATGTATACCAACCAAGTTTGGACACTAGTTGATGTACCGAAAGGCATTGTGCCTATTGGTACTAAATGAGTCTTCAAGGAAGACATACATGGATGACAACATACCAACGTACAAAGCTAGGCTTGTAGCGAAAAGGTATCGTTATTAACATTGTGTCGATTACGATGAAACCTTTTACTCGTTGCCATGGTTAAATCCATTTGGATAATGCTTGCTAATGCTGCATGTTTCATTTATGAAATATGGCAGCTGAACGTCAAAATCGCTTTCCTTAAAAGGAAACCTTTTGAAGGATGTTTACAACATCCTGACGGTTTTTTCGTACCAAAATGAGCAAACAAGGTTTGCAAGTTAATTCGATTCAATTATGGATTGAAGAAAACATTGTGTTATGGATTGAAGCAAGCATTGCGTTCTTGGAATGCAATACTACGTATACTACGCCTGATATAGATTATGTATATTCCATATTGAATATATTTATGGAGATCGGTAAGAACGTGGTACTAAGTGTTCATGTATTTGGATACTCTGATAACCGTATTTACTGCCAACATATCCAGAGATCTTTTGGGTCGCCTCCCAAAGATTCACCGATGATGTTTGACTAGAACAGATAATTAATTTAGGAATTAATTATGAGAGAGAAAATTAATCTGGGATTAATTACGGTAATAATTAATCTGAGATTAATTAAAAGAGAAAGAATTAATCTGGGATTAATTGCGTCAAGAATTTATCTGGGATTAAATTCGTCGAGAAGAGAGAACGCGATTAATTTGGAATTAATCGGTAAAGTAAATTTAATAGTGAAATTAGATTTTATTATTTAATTTACTTAAATGGGCTAAAATAATATATTAGATATATTAATTGAAATTAGATTTCAATGCGGAATTAAAATTGGATTTTAATTCAAGCGAACGAATTATTTTAGAATTAATTCTCCAGCGACTTCCGTAATAATTTTGCTAGGCATTATTATTTAATTAAATTGGATTTAATTAAGTCGCAACAGAAAATTTGTTTAATTTGGAATTAAACGAACCCGGGCCCGAGCGAAGTTGCGTATTGGATTCTCCGACATAAATTTTGAATTCAAGTGGGACCCACCAACTTACATCAACATGTTTGACATGTGATGGAATTTGGTATTAGTTTGAAAGCTTGGATTGCTTGTTTTATACACAAACTAAGTCCAACACTCAACTTAATATATAAAGGATGATCAACTTTAGAAGTAAGATAAGTATCAAAGTAAGGTGATAGGGAGACTAATCCGATGGTTTGGAACTCGTCTTCAAGCTCCGAAGCTTCCAACACATCCAACAAAAGGTGGAAATTTTTGAAATCTCCTCAACCAATCAACGTGAGTATTCCGCAACTCTCTTGGTAATTCACACACAAATCACTCTTAGTTGATCTTGGCATGTTCTAGGAATACTAACATTGGTGTAGCAAATTTGTAAAGAATTCATTGGGTTTATATAGTGCTCCAAAGACAACAAAATTAATTAAGAATCTGATGTGGGATAAAAGCTAATTTAATCTTAGCCATTGGATCTTAATTTAGTGGTTTAATGAGATTATAAAACCCTAATAGGAGTTTGGTACGAATTGGAATACAAAATAAAAAAATTTACTATTTATGTGAATAGTAATTTTTTTAATTTTTTATTTATTCCAATTTCCAAAGTGCCCCCACCGTCATTCACCAATCCCTAAGCCACTATGGAACCTCATAAATGATTTGTTCAATAATTAAACACATTGAACCATTTATGAATAATTCCTACAGCAATCATATATGCTGTTATATTTGTACAGTGCACTATTAACCATTGATTTCGACTTTGTTGTGTGTGACCTTTTGAGTTCCCCTCAAGTTGGACATGAAATGAATCGTGATAATTTAATCGAACATAAATTATCCTCCGATCAGATGGTCGTTCGATCTCAATGTCCAAGGTTGACATCTAGCAACATGCCAAGGCCCCCAAATGAGAAGGAAATATATATATACCCATTTTGTATGCGATTTACATATGATATGGTCTCTCGCCTAACTGTATCCCCACCTATTGACATAGGGTACAGAACGTGTCTACCCATATGGTCAAATGTATGATGTTGATAGTGTCATGAATCGTGCTAACCCAAGAGTCTCACATGATTCTTCCGCTGTGGCCACAGTCTCAAGCACTGATCACATATATCAACCCGGGAACTGGAATACTACTGTTATAAGAAAATATTATCTGAGAGAGTGGCGATTCTCTGTTGTATCTTTACAAACTTCATGTGTTTCAACAAATGACCCAATCATACCCTTATGACCAGATCTTTTGAACCGGGGAAGGAGAATTTCAAAGTTATTTGATCCACACATAAGACTGTAAGGACCTCAAGTTTAAAGACTAGTCATATAATCGATACATGAAAGTTCTCATAGACACATGGGATAAACACTCCATATGAAAACTTTCGGCGGTCAGTTCGATGGACACGAGCAACTCATGCATCCATGTGATGCACCAAACGGACGGATCTCCGCTAGTAGCCTATGAGATTGGCTACCCCACTTAAGGGCGGATCATATCATCATGCTAGTCTCTCCGCTTTGTGAACGCCCAGATTATTCACAAAACTATGACTAGGAACATTTAAGAGCAATGATTCTCATAAGGCGTGGAAGCCATCATCTTATTACTCCAAGGTCTTTATTACAGTGTTTGATGATTTATGTAAGACACGTATAATAAAGATTGCCATTTTATTAATTAATGAAAAATATTACAAATACATGTACATATAGCCCATCCATAAGTTGGGTATAGGGCATATCCCTAACATAATTCACATTACGCACTTATATATATACCTATATAAACCACAAACTTTTAACTTAGTAAATCTATACACATACATATATTCATAGTACACAAACATAAATAAATAATTCAAATCACCTCTATCAATTAAAATCGTAGCATATCATACCATATAACAAAAATCAATTCAAATCAAGTAACAAACAAGAGACCTATATGATTTATACGTAGCAGAAAACTTACTCATACGATTGGATACCTTGTAGCTGCAGTCACCGACACCTAAACCTTTGCTCTGATACCACAACTGTAATACCTCGACAGAGGCAGGATGCTACCGGCAGGAGACAAGATTGACTCATCTCCATAAGCCTCTAAATTTAAAAAAAATATATCTGGCATGATGTATCCTAAAACTTGACAACTAGATCTCAGTCCAATATCAAAATGAACCTGAAATAAACATCATATATCAAAATGGACCTCAGGTCCACACCAACACATCAAAATCATCACTTTAGGGTACCGTGCTCATATCATCTATCAACACTTAAGGGCTATGTGTCCACAACATCATAAACAATCAAAACATTTACTTAATACAAACGGCTTGCTCAGTAGGACAAATAAAAAAATAAATCAAATATCTTAAACTTCTAAAACTTCTCCCAGACACTTACGAGGGTGACTGCAGCTTGGGTGATCCGCGTCTCGAGCAGGACTTCAAAGCTGTCATGGTTGACCAATCTGGAAGCTAGCCTGTAAAATTAGCAAACTGGTTTGGTGTGAGTTTTAAGAACTCAGTAAGTAACCATGCTAGTATTATAACAAACAAGTCAAATACAAACTTCAAACAAACAAATCGAACATATTAGTAGTTTATCAGAATTATTAAATTGTTACAAGTTTAGATTTATCATCTTTTATACTTTACCATGATAAATTTTCATATATACCAATTTATTAACCAATCATTCGAATCTCACAAGCAGCAACCCGAACATCATAGAACAAGGAATTTTACATCGAATCCATTTCCATCATGTGAGATATGGCGTCAGATTTATCATACTTTATTACGATTAAGCATATTTGAAATATCATCGAATCGATAAAACAAACATACTTCATTCAATTCAAAACATATTTTCTTCTATTCGGTTAAAAACTATCTTTAATACAAAAGCAATCTTCTTTATCTTTCTTTAACCATAATAACCGTACAATAGCTTAATACTTGAGGTTCATATACATTCACACACCAGAACACACTTCTCTTATATACATGTAAATACAATTTCAGAACTCTTACATATTTACGTATACACGAATACAACTTAGCAAACACACTTTATAACCTCTGATATCCGCATCGGTTTCAAATCATCTATTCATTTTACATAAGAATACACGATCCATACATATCTATCATACACATACATACACTCAGACATATTCAGAAACATCACACAACCAACCACGAAGCATACATAACACTCAGTACATCAAAGGTCACTTAATCCAACAATACATACATACAGCTAGTGTACACTCACAATGCTTGTACGAGACTCATTACCTATTTTAGAATACGTATAAGATGAATTTCATCCGAACGGATTCCTAACCAACTCGACTACCACACCACGAATCATCCAATCAAATGTACACACAGACGCATACACCATATAACATAAACTCATCACATGATTTCTAATACATAAGCACATACACGAAAAACAATCTGAACATCATTCAAATACTCATATACATACATATGTTCCTAACATACGAATATACACAACTATGAACTCAAATACAAAATCCTAAACCATTCTCATAACTTTCATTACCGCTCAAACACTTTTAGTTTCAAAATTTTTCATATAGTAATCTATGATACAAAAACTTGTCAATTATACTTATCCATTCATGAACGCGCTGAGGGAAAATACGAACTTAGTTACATGTGCTATTTTTAGGCATATAAAATTGCAAGTCTAATGGTTGAAGTTGTAAATTCATTGTAAAAAGTTTCATAATAGAAAATATTTCATATTTATTGGTAAACGTTCCATGTCTAATGATATTAGTTCCATTTTCATAATTACAATTTGGAGGGCATATACGGACTCCAAACTATCCCACGAACGCGTTGGTATCAATGGAATTCTGATCAGAGCTATTGTTCACTATGGGTCACTATTCGTCCGAATCTTCTTTTCTCGTTTCCTATGCAGTTACAGGAAACTTCTCGGAAATTCGCGATTTTGAACCCCTTCTGATGCAAATTTCAAAAAGAGTTCAACACGAAAATTATTCATCTCAGAAAAATGAGTCTAATGGTTTAAGAATAAGCTCAATTGGAGTACATTTTCTATTTTATAGCTGAGAAAAGAAATTGTTACGCGTATAATGATAGAATCAGAAATCTCATAACCAGTTCTCGAAACCACACATTTTCCAATGCGACAAAGCTTCACTTTAAAATATTCCGATATATTTTCAAACACATAAACTCTTATTTTTAAATATCATCCCATTCCAAATTCTAAACTTCAATTCAAGAATCTTTGAGAACTTTTCCGCAAATATTCGAGATATTACAAAATCGGACCCTACTAGACATTATAAGATATATGTTTAGTTATAGTTCACTACCTAGTTTATTCTAGAGGTATCCATTACAAACAGCGATGTATATCCTTAATGGAGTTCCATAAAAGTCTGTTCTTAAGACTCCCTTAGAGTTGTGGAGTGGTCGTAAAGCTAGTTTACGACATTTCCTCATATGAGGGTGTCCAACACATGTGCTGAAGAATAAGACTACTAAGTTGGAGCCACATTCTCTAGTGTGCCTATTTTTAGGCTATCCAAAAGAGACTAAGGGTTGATTCTTTTATAGTTTGGATGATAAAAAAATGTTTATGTCGACAAACACTATGTTTCTAGAGGATGACTATATAATGAAGTTCAAACTTTAAAGTAAAGTGTTACTCAAGGAGTTACTTGCTGATTCGACCAACGTCAACCACAGTTGATAAAAATATAGCACCTTCCACATTTGAGCGTCAGATGCACGTTTATCAAAATGATCTTCCAACTATATGGAGTGGGAGGGTTGTATGACAACCTGATCGATATCTAGGAGTAGGAGAGGCACAAATAGTCACTTCAAGTGATTGTGCAGATGATCAATTTACCTATCATAGTGCATTGGATGATTCTGATAAAGAGGAATGGCTCAAAGCCATGAACCTCGAGAGGAAAGTCTATGTACTCCAACTAAGTTTGGGAACTTGTAGACCAACCTGATAAGGTAAAACCTATAGGTTGCAAGTTGATCTAGAATAGGAAGAGGGGAGCAAATGGGAAGGTACAGACCTTCAAGGCTAGGATAGTGGCCATGGGTTACACCCCAAGAGTGAGTTGACTATGAAGAGAGTTTCCCGTAAGTAGACACGCTCAAATCCATCCGCACTCTTTTGTCCATTGCCATATATTATGACTATGAGATTTGGAAAATGGACTTAAAGACTATATTATTGAATGGAAATATTGATTAGAGTATATATATGGTACAACTAGAGGGGTTCATAGCACAAGGTCAAGAGCAAAAGGTTTGCAAGGTGTAAAGGTACATTTATGGACACGAGCAAACATCTCAATCTTGTAACATAAAATCTGATACCACGATCAAGTCTTACTATTTTGAGCAGAATGTTGATGAGCCTTGTGTATACAGACGCGTCATTGACTATAATATGTTTTTTCTTATTTTGTATGTCGATGATATTTTACTCAATGGGAATGATGCAAAGATATTATCGGACATGAAAACATGGCTAGCTAACCAATTCCAAATGAAAGATTAGGGAGAAGCCATCTATGTACTTGGGATCCAGATTCTTCGGGATCGCAAGAAATGACTGTTAGCTATGTCTTCAATCATCGTATATCGACAATATCCTTGTGAGATTTGGGATGCATGATTACAAGAAAGGAAATTTACTTTATCGACATGGAATTCATTTGTTGAAGGAACAGTCTCCTAAGACACCTCAAAGAGTTGAGGAAATTAGACATATCCCATATGCCTCAGCAGTTGGTTGTCTCATGTATGTTATGTTATGCACGAGACCGGACATCTGCTTTGCAATGGGAGTAGTTAGTAGGTTTCAGTATAACCCTATATTAGATCATTGGGTGACTGTGAAACACATTCTCAAGTATTTTAAGAGAACACTAAATTATATGCTTGTATATTCTAGTGAGGATATGATCCTGAAGGGATAGACAGACTCTGAATTTTAGAGAGAAGTCGATTCTAGGAAATCAACATCTAGATCATTGTTTACATTGGGTGGTGGGGCCATTATGTTGATGATCATAAAGCAGTCTTGTATTACTAACTCCACCATGGAGGCTGAGTATGTAGCAGCTTGTGAAGCAGTAAAGGAAGTAGTCTGGCTCCATATGGGAGATCTGGAAGTTGTTTTAGATATGGATAAATTGCTCACACTTTTTTGCGATAATAACGGTGCATTGGAAAATTTCAAAGAACCAATAAGCGATAAGAAGGGAATATAGAGAGAAAATATCATCTAATCAAGGAAATAGTGTAGATATGAGATGTTGCTATCATGAAGATTGCATCCGCAGAGAACCTGACTGATCTGTTTACAAAGACCTTGTCATCTAAAGTGTTTGAAGGTCACCTAGATGGTCTAAGATTACATGACATGTCCCATTTTCTATTGTGCAAGTGAGAGATTGTTGGGATATATGCCCTACAACTTCATGTAATGTAACCATAATTATATTTTACGAAATAAAAAGATGCATTATTTATTTATCAAAGTGTTTGTTTTATATCGCATAATGTAAATTATCTTGTTTAACCTTGATTAATCATGTGCCTTCATACTTAGTGTATGAGTATCATACATAAGAGGATTTAGATATGAAGTTAGTAATCTAAAATAGTCCATAGAGAGCAAACAAAATAGGTACTTTGTTTGTGGTTTACCTATAGTTGTGGTCCATTCTATAATTATATTGCGACCTTGATTCGGGATCGTCAATGTGGTGACATGAGAATAGACGCACATTATATGATGTGATCATATATAACTGGACCCAGATGCAATTGAGTTTCTAATAATATCCTTTAAATAAATAAATTCATTTCAATCTAATAGATGGTCATATATGGATTGATATGAATCTTGAATGTACTACGAACTCCTACATGGTAGGCTATGTCCTTTGATTTACAAAGGTGAGGTTGGTGAAGCAATCCCGACCAATAGCTACGTTCTTTGGGGACATAGTATGGTGTATAGCTGGGGACGTTTTACATAAATATGGAGTTCACTCCTTGCGTGAAGTTCAGGAAAATAATCCTTAAAGGTTGATTCTGTACTTGAATGAATTGAACACTCAAGTCTTTCTATTACGAATAGAAAGATTAAACATTCATAATGGTTATGAATAAATCGTTAATTAGAGAATCAATGGTACTTAAGGTAAAAATAATTAGAGGGGTAAAACAGACGTTATGACCGGCTCTAATTATGAGATACTCGTGAAGGGCCAATCCGTATATAATGACTATATCGATGGACATTGACGTAGTTCGGCTTATATTATCTTTCTGCGGCAATGAGAGTGCACCTTTGGGTTGTTAGTGGAATAATCTGAATTTAATAATCCAGAATATTTAATTAAGAGGTTAATTAATATTCCAAGATTATTGGTGCTCGGAACCGTAGGTCCATTTGGTCCCCGTACTAGCTCGATATATTGTAGCAGATTAAATATAATTGGATAGTCTTATAATATACTCACATATGTATATATATTATTAATATTAGTAATAATATTATTTTGTTACACTTGAAACTATATGTTAATTTTAATATACGGTTTTTATAATAAATGATTATATGTTATTAAAATATTTTGTAAATTTTAATAAAGAGTTTAAATTATATATTTCAATAAAATGTATTTTGAAACCCTTTGGTTGGTTTGGAAGTTACATATTTTTAAAATGGATGTTACAACATTTTACATGGCAACTTTATATTATCATTAAGATGGAAATGATGTAATATTTGATGTTACAAAATTTTCAACTCTTCATAGGGCTGGCCGAAAATTAACATAGAGGGAGGGGGAGGTTTTTGTTTTTGTTTTTATTTTGTTAAATAAAACCCTATATATAGAAAAGATAAGTGTTATTATTTTTTAACCTAATTCATATTTTTTCAAGCCCCAGCCACCCTAGTTTATCTTTTCCTTCTTGATTTGAAAGGAAAGTTGAAGATAAAACCAAACTTATTGTGTGAGAATAGTTTGATCTGTAAAGTGTTTAGAGATTAGTTTGTGAGTCTAGTCCATACTAGTTTGAATTATTTAGGAGACACAGAATGGAACACCATTTAGTGTCGAACCAAAAATCACCATCTTCTCATTTCTTTAGTACCACATGGCAGTGAGCAGATTTTTCTCACTATCGCCGCACATTTGTTATGTTTTTTTGGGTTCCGTTTGATTTGGTTTTAATCCAGAAATATTACGAGACATAAAAAGGTGATTTAAGACTACTGTGTGACTATTTTTGATTGAAAAATCATACATGAAATGCAGAGAGAGTTGACACAAAAATAGGGTTGTTTAGCAGTGAGCTGGATGCATATTCGAGTCCAAAATAGTTCATATTTAAGCCGCTATTCAGGGGCTATTCAGGTATTATTTTGGGCTGAAATTTTGCTTAAAAAAGAAAAATATCAGTAAAGGAGCTGGTTACATTTAGCCAAACAAGGGAATGGTAGAAAACAATTTCAAGGCCGATCCGAGGTGATTAATGTGTTTCCGATACGCTAGGAAATTGGTATCTACACCAACCCAATTTCAACAAACATAATAAGACATCGGTGGGACGTACCCAACCCCGAGCCGCAATAAACATGGCCACAAGGGAATGGTCTCTCCTTGTGCCATTCAACACTTGGCCATAAAAGAGAAACTCAAAACCCATGCCAACAAACATAATCACACCTTGGTGGGATGTACCTAACCCCAAGCCGTAATAAACATGGCCAGAAGGGAATGTTCTCTCATTTGCTATTCAACACTTGGCCATGGGAGAGAAACTTCAACCCCATGCCAGTAAACATAATAAGGCCTTGGTGGATATAATCGACCCCGAGCCATTTTATTTTCTGACCAACATAGCCAGGGGGAAGATATTCAACCTCCAACCATCTTCATCGACACTGGTAATGGCGTCCCACACCAAGTCGTCAAGCATAACAAAAATAAAAACAAAAGACAAGGATAACAGATGTGACATATTACATACCATGTACTGACATAAAAGAAACAACAAGGGAACTTAAGACAGTATCCTGCCCCACGTTACCAAAATAATAGCTCCAAATCTTACAATCCAGATGTCCCAGTCCCACAAACGCCTTGGAGGCCTTTCTGCCTTCCCTATGCTATGCTTGATATGTCCAAAATGGGATGGTTAGTGCCGCGAGGTCATTTCCATTACATGTACTAGTCCTATCCCGAGGCTGCAAAATGCCACGGAGGCTTGTGGGCCTTCATCGTGCTATGCACTTTCAACTCTAGAAGGAGAACGCCATGAGGGATTTATCCCTGCTCATGCTATGCGAACCCGAAGGTAACGTAGTACAACAACTGTCTTCAATCTATACGTGTTATGATTACCTTAGGGTAGAAATGTCATGCTGACTTTCTCACCGAGCGTGCTATGGATACCCAAGGTGTGAAATGCCATGCAGATCTTCATGCTATATCCCTCAAATGTGCAAGTCATTAGGTGTTGACGCTCCATCCATGGGGTTTGACAATGTAACATCCCCAATCCGAGAGATGCTACCGGTAAGGAATAGACTGTACTATCCCTATAAGCCTCTGACTTCTGTTAACTGCTACTCTTATCTCACAAATATATATAAACACATGCATGAGACCATAGCCCAACCCATCAACCATGTATGCATAATATTTTTAATACTAAGTACTTTGTTTAAATACATATTTCAAGACTAACAATAACTTTTATAATGCAATTTACATGTGACCTTTGCTGTATAACATATATGTTACTTGACATTCTCTGACTCTGACCGAACTTCACTTTATCCCTGACTTGACCTGGTGGACAAACTCTCTTGTGACTGCCATCAGTATCCATCCTCCCAAGCTTGTCCTCCAAGAACTTACAAAATAAAACACTTGGAGTAGGGGGTTAGATCGTTTGAATGATCTAAGTGAGTGGACAGTTTTAAATGTAGTACTAAAAGTGCTATTGAAAATGCACGGTTCAAAAATAAATTTTATTTTAAATCATCTTTTCGAAATCTATTATATTGTTATAAAAAAAATTTCTTCCTGGAAAACTTTTTTGAAGTCTGTTTTTGAATATCTGATTCTGAAAAGTTTTATTCGAAATATCTATACTAAAAACTCATTTCTAAAATATCTGTTTATAAAAACTATTTCTAAAAATTGATCTCTGAAAAATGTTTCTCAAAAATTGGTCTCTGTCTCTGAAAACCTAATGTATGGGGGCGTTACGTATCGTTGTCGCCCATATGCGTAACTAGAGCCAGTAGTGCAAATCCATGACTTTGTGGCGTTACATATCACCATCCCCCAATGCATGCGATTTCTATCCCTGAAACTAGTGGTCTTGGGACATTACGTATTGCCATCCCACAAGCCACTAAGCTAGAACTGGGGGTGCAGATCTATGCTACCCGCTAAGCTTTGAAACTAGGATCAAGGGACATCTGTCATCCCTAGTCCTGAATAAGGATCTGGGGGCTTTACGTATCACCGTCCCCCTAGTCCTCTACATGTGACATACTAAGGTGGGTTTTTCCACCATGCCTCGAAAATATAAAACTCATTCTTTGAAAATATTTCTTTCTCAAATCTTACAGTTAATACCTACAGTAAAAATCAACCAACGCCCTCAAAGTTTAAAAATAAGTCTGATATGAAAAATATGAAATGAAAATCAAGTAAAAATGAAATTGTCCACTCACAGTACTATTACAATTCGAGAGTGATTCATGGTGTGGGCGACCTTCTAGTATCCTAGCATCAATCTAAGGTCCACACTATCATTAGTTTCCATAACTCGGAATATCTTCATATGGCATAAAAGAATATATAATATATGGACATAAAATCTTGCCGAATATTGGAGATATCTATGGCATCTATGAATTTTACGGACTTATGTTTGGAGTTTTGCAAGTGCGGTGGCGGAAACTTATTTTATGTTAATCGTTAGAAAATTCACTACATGACACCCAATTTTGGAAATTTGTTGCAGTTAATCGGAAGTGAATATGAAGTTAAAATTTTAATATAATGGTCTTTAATATATCAAGATTTTGTTGGTTTTTACAGATATCAATTCCGATTTCAGAAACTCAAGTTATAGACCAAAGTTCAGGGGCTTTCCAACTGAACACCTGGGCACTGGGGCAGCGGGTCGCCCGACTTCAGAAATTCGGTTCGGTCTCGTCTTAAGTCCACAAATTCTATATTTTTGATATGTTACTCCCATATGTATCTAGTTTATCTAGAATTTTACGGATTTTAGTTAAGGTCTACCAAACTCAAGATATGGACAATCTCTTCACCTTATTCACCAGAACAGAACCAGTTCTTTCATTTCAGATTGGCCATATTTAAAAATTTGCCACAATTTCATCTTTCATTAAAAATTATGATTTTTTGATATGTCGTACATTAGTGTTTTTAGTTTACTTATAAATTTACTATTCATCAATCGAATATCTAAAATTCAAGTTATAGCTGATAGAACATAGACTGTATAGATTTCACAGCAAGTACACCCAGTGCCTAAGTTACGAATTTCGTTACCAATATAACTTTGTTTACTTCGGCTATTACTATCAGATTCTTCAGTAAATTATCATGCACATAAATTGATTAATTTCTTACTCTTATCTAGGCTTGGCATTTCTTCAAACGCATAGTGTGCACATTGAGCAACATCGATATTTCTTTTACAACACCCATCATTCTATCCAGTACACCTCATTAACCCAAGCCAACTCATTCGTTACTCATGCATTATCATAACAACCAAGACATTTATTTCATCACTAATATCATCACTAACACCATTACAAACATTATACATCCATACATAACTAAACCAACATTCCATCACAAAGACAACACTCAAATCTCATACCAAAGTATCATCCAACACACAAACTAGCATCATTAATCAGCAATGGAAACAGAATCACCCCCAATTTTGTTTAAAATTTTTCGGCCAGCCCCCCTATGGGGAAAATAGATTTGGGCATTTGGCAAAAGGACTAATTTGGGCATTTTGTAAAAAGACTATAACTAATGATTAAGGTTTTCGTGAAATGCTTAGATATGCACGCTATCATCTTCGTTGAAACTAAAATGCACAATTAGGTATTCTAAGGCTCATGATGCGTTTTGGGACTTCCCTTTTTCCATGCATAAAATTGAAAAAAAATGATAGCAGGAGAAGAAATCGAAGCTTACTTTAGCTTGGAAGTGAGCTATAGACCTTCATTTTGGCTTGAGAATTTGAAACTTTCAGAGCTCCCCCTTGGGCTCAACTCACATTTTTGGCTAAGAAAGAAAATGAGTGAATAGTGTTCTATTTATAGGGAAAAACGTTGATTTTTGTGTTGCAAATGAATGGTCTACATTTTGCCACATCACCAAATTCTAGTTAATTCTTGAAATTACTGTAGCAGATGCGAAAATTGTGATTTTTGACCTATTTTTACTCCGACTTTGGAAAACAGTTTAACACGGAAGTTGTATCTCTCGGTCTAAGATTTCCATCAATATATAATTCATAAAAATCGGAGATCGTATGAAAACGTTACGGCCCGATTACTAAAGACTGTTCGAAGTGGAATGTAAACTAAGTTCTGCGTCGAAATTTCAAGGAACCTTCTGAATGTCCCAAATACCATTTTATGAGCACGTACATGCTTGAACATGATTTATATCAAGTATTATTGCTCTGAATTATAGTAGTCGCCAGGCTCAGGTAACGTACAAGTCGTCAGGTTCACCGGATATTGCAGATAATGAAACCATGGATTGGTGGGCCATATGTTTCATGTCTTTCCCACATGTCCTACACCCCTTGATGCACAATTTTTTCTTAAAAAGAGGAAAGAATCATTCTAAGAGAGGCTATATTGGTAATATCTCTTTAGCATCTCTGCATTCCATGGCTTCTTAAGCCGGGTACCGTCCGGCTGCTCCATGTGATAGGTCATCGACTTGACGATTTCAACAACTATGTACGACCATTCCATTTGGCTCCCAAGGAGCCTTCCTCGGGTCTTCTTGTATTCAGGGTCACCCTGTAGGAGTTTAATCAAGTCCCAAGATCAACAAATCATGCATGAAAATCACATATGAACACATCAAAGGAGGTGGCGGAATCAACTCACATTGAATTTCGGTTTTGATGTTTGAAGAACAAGATGCGTTTTTGAGCTCCCTCCAAGCTCGGCAATGGCTTCCAAATGCAGTGGGCTGTGCGGTTTGGACTGGTTTGGTGCTCACCATTTTCGGCCATTGAAGACCACCATTGAAGCTCCAAGCTTCAAGCTTCCATGCTCACAAACTCACTTCCCTATCACCTTTGTATCACTCCTAGAGTGTGCTAGCACCATCATCTTCCATGCATCTCCATTTTCTCGGTGAAAACCAGAAAAAATCAAGAAGAAAACGGCAGTGAAGCCGTGAGATGAGAGGAAAGAAAAGAGAGGGAAGAGAGAAAACGTATGCCCTGCATGTGAGAGAGAGAAAAAGATTTTAATATATATATTTTTATTTCATTTTACCAAGTAAAATCAATAAAACATATATATCTTATCTTTTTAATTCAAAAGTCAAAAGTTAAAAACAATAAAGCTTTTTATCATTTCAACTTTTTAACTTTAAGTCACATCACATCTATTCACTTTAATAAAGTGACATGTTGTCAAGTCACATCACTCAAAGTGACAATTGATTTGACGATTGACGCGACTAACGATTTGACGCTTGATGTGACTTGCGTGCCGCGCTCGAATTCGAAATGCGAATGCGCTCGCAATCACTCTCGGGCTCGGGTTCACTAATTCCAAATTAACGAATTTTCCGTCGCGTCGTAATTAAGTGATTACGCTTAGCGAATTCACTATTCACGTCGCTAACGAATTAATTCTAAATTAATTCGTTCGCCCGAATTAAAATCTAATTTTAATTCCGCGTCGAAATCCAATTTCGATTAATATATCGAATATATTAATTTATCGATTAATTCCAAATTAATCGTTCTCTCTCTATAATTAATATTTTATCCCAGATATAAAATATCTCCGTAATAATCCCAGATTAATTTTCTCTCTCATCGAATTAATCCCAGATTAATTCTATCTCTCTCTTCTAATTAATCCCAGATTAATCAAAGTGCGAGTAATACATCATCGGTGAATCTTCAGGAAGCGACCCATGAGATCTCCGGATATGTTGGCAGTAAATACGATCGTCGGACTGTCCGAACACGTAAGTACCTCGTACTACGTTTATATCGATTTACAAGACAAGGTTGGCTTCTAGCAAAGCGCCATGCCTACCCAATTCTCCAGAAATATTCTTACAGGAATATATAGATCTGTATCAAGCGTAGTATACCGTAGTATTGTGTATATTGGCCCAGTATCGGATAATCACGTGCTAGGGCTGGGGCTGGATAAGTGTCTGCCCCGTCCGAAACACATATCGGATGTCTGGTAACATAGTCTCTATAATCGGATATACATGACCTGGTCACAATATCCCGATTGGTTGCGCAACACTCAAGAGCACTAGTACCGTATCCTGCGTGACATCATCTCCAAATGACTGAAGTGACACTTCCGTCTTGACATCACACCCAATACTCTACGACTCTCTGATAAACCCAGAAGTGGTGTACTCAGAACCTGTAAAAGTCCCCTACCACCAAACCAAAGTTATCGATTATCGTCAGTATTAGCGATGTAAGTCTCAGGTTAAGACCATACACACCTACCTTGATTCGGCCTCCCATAGACACATAGTCATAATACCAATGGGATTCCGAGGGGTCTATCCAGAGCGAAGCTGTTTCCCGTACCATCGGTGAAACACGACCTCCTATCGCACTTGCATAAGTATCCAATACTTATATATATGAGAACTATGCCGTTGTGCCCTCACAACACGCACAAGTGCAATACTAGCCTATTCCGCATTATCGATGTCCTGTCTCGATAATACTACGGCTAGGGATATTTAATGATTAATCCTTTGTGGACTGATACTGTCTCATATCATCTCAATCCAGGAACTAATCATAGGGACCTCTCTTCATTTATATATCTATGGTGATCTAATCACAAATGATGAGAGTGCAATTTCCTTATTACATAGTTAATTTGCTACAACAACACAATGATCTGTGCAAATAGTGACGCTATGGGTCATTTTGTCCAACAATCTCCCACTTGGCACGTAGCGAGTCACTCAAGTGTCTAACACCCGAACTATGTACAATTCGCTCAAATTGCTGAGGAAAGGTTTTCGTCAGCGGATTTGCTTAATTATCGTCTGACGCGATTTACACGATCATCACATCGCCACGATGTATGATCCGAACGAATCAGATGATATAGAAATATATATCTGGATCGTCGATGAGACCTTTAATTCCTTAGCCTATGCTGACGCCTAGCTCAGCTGCTAACAGAACTTTATCTAATCTTATTAGATATATTATCGATCCAAATGGCTTCTATTGCTGCCTCAGCTGCAGCAATAATCCGCATTTGTTGTTTATTCGGCAACAGTTATCTTGCTAGGAAGATTTCCAGCTCACTGTCCCTGTTATTCAAACTTTATAGTACCGCAGTATTTAATTGTTTGGAAACTTGCAGTGGTGATCCCAGTCACTTCAAGTTCTCCTTCTCCATAGTATAAGATAGCATCTTTAGTTCTCTGAGATACTAACAGATGTTCTTAACTTCAATCCAGTGACTATCACTTGGATTGACCTGATCGTGACTCCATATGCTTGAAGCATATGAGACACCAATACAAGTACATTTTAAATGTACAATTTCCCAGAGAGTGTTAACAACTCCAAATCTATCCCAGTAGATCTTTTTCCTCTAATAAAGGTTGTTATCTCCCAGAATTCTACGGAGAATTTCTATTGAAAGCCAAGCTTTCAACAATAGCTTTATGGGAATTTCACTGTCAGGTGCGCTCTCCCACTAACCTCCTTATATACACAAGAATTATTTCGTTTTGAGTCAAATTATCAACCATTATGATTATTTCAAAACGTCAGTTCCAAGAACCTTATGCTTGCATCAATCCAAACATGGATCGAATAACCCGCAAACCTTGTTTGTCGGTTATACAAAATCGTCAGGATGTTGTAAACATTCTCCAAAAGGTTTCCTTTTCAGGAAAGCGATTTTGATTTGCATTTTTATGAGGTTAGATCAGAAACCCATACCCTAGGTTGTTTTCTGACTCCATCCTATCTACCCTGTTCTTGCGTATTCGAAGATTAATGGTATAGATTCATCATAGATGAACTATTTGTGTTCCATTACGGACTTCGTGCCTTGAATAGTATTACTCCGATTTTCATCGAGTATCACTATCCTCCCACTGACCACTGCATATCGGTATTCCTCTCAGGAAAACCGCATGGTGAGCAACAATTACATTGTTCTCATGTGGGATTTACAAGTACTATATTTAAGGTTTCCTTTAGGAAAACCTATATTGGCACTTATCCAATTTGGGTCTTTTAGTTTGGTATCATCCAAACGTCATGCCTGGCATACCCAAATTATCAGGAATGAGAAACCTCGTTTCTTCCCTGTTCATATCCTATATGATATCTGTCAAACAGATTTATATGGAACCTTATTCTAAATAAGTTTTGCACTGTTAATACATATCCGTGTAGAAGGAAATAGTAGCTCAGAGCGACTTGTGATAAACCTTATCATGTCCTCATCTGAAAGAATACCGTACTCTTTCATGTACGTATGAAACTTACTGCTTAAGTATTTTCCATTACGGTTACCGTGGCGGCATAATACTATAGCCGATCTGTTTTTCTACTTCGTGTCGAAACTCTAAAGTTTCCGATCTGTGTTCTTCAAAAGAAACACATAACCACAACGTGATGTCACATCCGTTAAGGTCACGAAATATTCATATTAACATCTAGCCTAGCTAGATATGGGCCCACTAACTTCACCATGAATAGGGCTAACAGATCGGTGGCCCTTTTACTATTACCAAGTAAATAGTATTTTAGGTATTTAACCTAATAAACTAGATTCGTAGACCTTATTTGAATAGTCAAATCAGTCCTAGTACCCACTCTTAAAAAGTGTGGATATACGAGTCTTCTATAATTGTGTCCTAGACAACAATGCCAAAATAAGTCTCTATTGATCAAATCAATTTGAGCTATTTATTTGTCAATTTATATGTTTGAGATTTTATTTATATTCAAAATATAAATTCTGTTATTTACATCCAATGTTATTATCTCAGTATCATCTTTATATAATGAAACACTTTAGTGTTCTAGAATATAAAGGTTTTATCCGTATCGGATTAAACCCTGATATAGAGATAATGTCTCTAGTTAAACTAGTTACATTATAACATTTCCTAATTTAAGTACATACCCAAAGGGTAGTTCCTAAACTTAGGTATCTACGGTCGGTCGAAACAGCGACTTTCGTCCCGTTTCCAATTCGCAGAGAAATCTCGGCTTGAAGCCAGTATCCAGCTCATAGCGGATTCTGAACGTCAATACATATGTGTATTATGTACCACACTAAGTATTTAAAATTCAATTTTAATACTAGTTGTGAACATAACTTTGACAAATTTTTAAAGTTAGAGCCTCGCCCTATCTTTAATTCCTTCGTGTCTTCCATATCCAAATGGTAGTCACTTTGAGATATGTCAATTATCCTTTTCAATATTTCACAAACCTTTGGCCAAGCCTTGGGTTTCGGAATATCGAAACGATGTGCACCTTGTGCTACATGCCCAATTGCAAACTTTGACTTTTCTCCACTAGAATAGTCAATTAATCATCCAAGAATTATTAATTGCAATTTTAATACTTTTAAATCTAAAATTAGATTTATGATAAGTATATTAAATTAGCATTAAAGTCATCATCACATAAATCTTCCAAAGATTTTATGCTCTACTTATTTTGCTTAATTTTGGGCGTAAGGTATAATAAGTTATTTTATCAAATAAAGTAACCTATTATTTATTCCCAATTGAAAATTAAATCACTTAAAACATTTAATCCAAGGATTATATATTTAAATATTCAACTTTTCAATTTTATCTTGATTACAATAGTCCAACTATTTAATCAACGATTAGTGGTACTATACATATTATAATGATTATAATAGTCCAACTATATAATCAAATATAATCCAAATTAATAACCTCAATTACATTGATTACTATAATCCAATTATAAAATCAACTGTAAACTGAAATTAATTAATTCAAATATATTGATTAATATAATCCAATTATATATAATCAAGTATAATACAGTCCAACTGTTTATTAAAACAACAATTTAAATATTAGTCTAACTAACATTTAATATAACGACGAAATAATTTAAATGAGCGTGTTTAGCGAGTAATCGAACGAATGTTGCAAATTCAATACTTGCCTCCCACTATTTTTCGTCGAGCCTCTAACCTCTGTGGAGTACTCGGGAAACCGTGTTTCCTAGTGGGCTAGGATCCCGTTAAATATCACACAATCTTGACTTTGGCCAACAAATTGTATGATAATTAACTAGGTAGATCTCGAAGATCAATTGGATCTCATCCAACTCCTAGATCCATTAGGTGGACATCCAAGTCCAAACATATATCTCATATATGCCTATACATCGAATGTATACCTAACCTTTTTCCTCTGAATCAACTAGGCCTTGGCTTTGGCACAACAAACCTAATGATCCCAGTCAAGCGCGGACCCATTGACATGGAAGCTTCGTAATCAATGTCAATGGACAAGAAGTGGTCTTGACTTTGGCCAACAAACCACAACTTGGACACGACACCGATATGGAACAAAGCCTCGTGATTAAAACACATCTTTGATGGACAAGGGCTTGACTTTGGCCAACAACCCCTGCCAATCTCGGATCTTGAGTAAGAATCACTCAATGGAAGGAAAAACGCATGATATTTAACGAGGGTTTTTCGCGTGCAAATTGGCTACCAATTTAATTATCTTTGTTAAGGTCTCATCATCATACACCCTTAAACATGCATTCTAAATACATAATAAAGCGAGTATGAAAATAAATAATAATGATATGCGGATGGATATTTTACATTGATCCTAGATCAAATCTCTCACTTTCTCTTTCCCGCTAGCACTTGTATTACTTCTACCCGTTACACTACACTTCTAAAGAAACCTCTTTTACATGGAGGGGAATATGTGAGAAGAGAATACAAAGAAATAGGAGATAAGGCTGGACACGCAGGTCCAATTTAATAAATCAAATTTATTACAATTTCCAAAATCGCCCCACCCGGCTAATATCCATCCGATATGCATTATTCAAACATCACAACCATGTATTCATACGCATGTTATCAATCAATCAATCAAATTAATTAATCTTGATTATTAGTGATCATCCAATGTTCAAACAAAGATTTGATTTTGTTCGAGTCAAACTCGTATTGCAAACACGTACTCAAAGTACAATTTCTACGAATTAAATAAAATTACATAATTAAATCCAATTTAATACGTATTTAATTCTAATTCATTATTTAATTCCAAATTAAATATTACACTTTTATTAACGAACCTTTACGACTTAAATTCCAAATTAATCGCAACGGGCCTCAAACCCCGATTAACATCTAATGTTTTATTTTTAATTAAAGTCCAATGGGCTTTAATTAATTTCTATAGGCGTGGACTTTTGGTCAACTCGGGTCAAACCGAACAACCAAAATCCAATCCGGGAGTTACCCCATAAGCCTTTAAATTAATTTTGGCCCATTAGGCCCAATTAAATAATTAAGGTCCATTAAGCCATAATTGGACCTTTTGGATTCGGTTTTGGGCCTAATTGGATCCAACCAATTTTGCTTAAACCCAACTTGTTACAACAAAGCCAAAAAAGCCCAATTACAACCTAACAAGCCCAATTTCCAAAATCAAGCCCAAATTAATTAACTTATAAAATCCAAATTTCACAATTAATTAACCTAAGTGTATTACATAATCAATTACCCAATAACATTCTAAAACATCAATTAGCCTAATTAATCATGCACTTTTACAACCAAATAGTGTCCAACACAATTCAATCAAAATCAAACCCAATTAACATGCTTTCAAGTCTCGGCAATTAGGGGTTTCAATTCGATTCGGTTTCAATCCAATTGAGTCCACAATCTTAATTTCCCAAATCAATTCAATTCATCCAATGAATTAAAACAACAAAATCACAAAGAATTTCATGTTCTTTAAAATCGGCCAAGCCACTTTTAAAGGGGAAAAAATGTTCCAAATCAAAATTCAATCAAATTGAACTTCAAAACAACATTAACCAATTGTTTTAAGTCATCCAATGATCAAACAAAACAAAATTACCAAGACATTAGGTTCTTCCAATTTTCGGCCAAGCCTCCAATTTGGGGAAAAATTGAATCCAATCCAATTTCATGAAATTGATCACACACAATGCAATAAAACATGTTCTAAGCATACTTAAACATCCAATTCAATTAAAACATGCTTAAACACATTTTGCCCAATTTCAAGTTTCAAATACAACCTAAAAATTGGGGGGGAAAAATTGATCTAATCCAATTTTCTTGAAATTGATCATGCACAACTTCAATTCAACCTCATTCAAGCATAATGCATCAAACAATTCAACCAAATCATGCCTAAATCGAGTTTACCCAAATTAAAGTTTTGACCAAAATTTGCAAATTGGGGAAAAACAATCCAATGATTTTTATTTGTCAAATTGATTACATATATCTCAAATTAGATCATATATAAGCATTCTTACACAATCAATTTGTCAGAATCAAGCCAAAATCAAAAAGCCCCAAATTAGCCAAGAACCCTAATTTCGGATTTCATGCAATCAAAGCTCTAGATACCATTGTAGGAGTTTAATCAAGTCCCAAGATCAACAAATCATGCATGAAAATCACATATGAACACATCAAAGGAGGTGGCGGAATCAACTCACATTGAATTTCGGTTTTGATGTTTGAAGAACAAGATGCGTTTTTGAGCTCCCTCCAAGCTCGGCAATGGCTTCCAAATGCAGTGGGCTGTGCGGTTTGGACTGGTTTGGTGCTCACCATTTTCGGCCATTGAAGACCACCATTGAAGCTCCAAGCTTCAAGCTTCCATGCTCACAAACTCACTTCCCTATCACCTTTGTATCACTCCTAGAGTGTGCTAGCACCATCATCTTCCATGCATCTCCATTTTCTCGGTGAAAACCAGAAAAAAATCAAGAAGAAACGGCAGTGAAGCCGTGAGATGAGAGGAAAGAAAAGAGAGGGAAGAGAGAAAAACGTATGCCCTTGCATGTGAGAGAGAGAAAAAGATTTTAATATATATATTTTTTATTTCATTTTACCAAGTAAAATCAATAAAACATATATATCTTATCTTTTTAATTCAAAAGTCAAAAGTTAAAAACAATAAAGCTTTTTATCATTTCAACTTTTTAACTTTAAGTCACATCACATCTATTCACTTTAATAAAGTGACATGTTGTCAAGTCACATCACTCAAAGTGACAATTGATTTGACGATTGACGCGACTAACGATTTGACGCTTGATGTGACTTGCGTGCCGCGCTCGAATTCGAAATGCGAATGCGCTCGCAATCACTCTCGGGCTCGGGTTCACTAATTCCAAATTAACGAATTTTCCGTCGCGTCGTAATTAAGTGATTACGCTTAGCGAATTCACTATTCACGTCGCTAACGAATTAATTCTAAATTAATTCGTTCGCCCGAATTAAAATCTAATTTTAATTCCGCGTCGAAATCCAATTTCGATTAATATATCGAATATATTAATTTATCGATTAATTCCAAATTAATCGTTCTCTCTCTATAATTAATATTTTATCCCAGATAAAATATCTCCGTTAATAATCCCAGATTAATTTTCTCTCTCATCGAATTAATCCCAGATTAATTCTATCTCTCTCTTCTAATTAATCCCAGATTAATCAAAGTGCGAGTAATACATCATCGGTGAATCTTCAGGAAGCGACCCATGAGATCTCCGGATATGTTGGCAGTAAATACGATCGTCGGACTGTCCGAACACGTAAGTACCTCGTACTACGTTTATATCGATTTACAAGACAAGGTTGGCTTCTAGCAAAGCGCCATGCCTACCCAATTCTCCAGAAATATTCTTACAGGAATATATAGATCTGTATCAAGCGTAGTATACCGTAGTATTGTGTATATTGGCCCAGTATCGGATAATCACGTGCTAGGGCTGGGGCTGGATAAGTGTCTGCCCCGTCCGAAACACATATCGGATGTCTGGTAACATAGTCTCTATAATCGGATATACATGACCTGGTCACAATATCCCGATTGGTTGCGCAACACTCAAGAGCACTAGTACCGTATCCTGCGTGACATCATCTCCAAATGACTGAAGTGACACTTCCGTCTTGACATCACACCCAATACTCTACGACTCTCTGATAAACCCAGAAGTGGTGTACTCAGAACCTGTAAAAGTCCCCTACCACCAAAACCAAAGTTTATCGATTATCGTCAGTATTAGCGATGTAAGTCTCAGGTTAAGACCATACACACCTACCTTGATTCGGCCTCCCATAGACACATAGTCATAATACCAATGGGATTCCGAGGGGTCTATCCAGAGCGAAGCTGTTTCCCGTACCATCGGTGAAACACGACCTCCTATCGCACTTGCATAAGTATCCAATACTTATATATATGAGAACTATGCCGTTGTGCCCTCACAACACGCACAAGTGCAATACTAGCCTATTCCGCATTATCGATGTCCTGTCTCGATAATACTACGGCTAGGGATATTTAATGATTAATCCTTTGTGGACTGATACTGTCTCATATCATCTCAATCCAGGAACTAATCATAGGGACCTCTCTTCATTTATATATCTATGGTGATCTAATCACAAATGATGAGAGTGCAATTTCCTTATTACATAGTTAATTTGCTACAACAACACAATGATCTGTGCAAATAGTGACGCTATGGGTCATTTTGTCCAACACACCCTTCTTAGGAAAAAGTCTCTGGGGCGAAAAGCTTGCACTCAGACCCTTTTATTATCGAAGAATGCCATCCTTTGCTGATATATTGCCATCTTGAGTGCTGGTCTCTCCCTTTTTTCCTATATCAGATCGAGGTGGTGCCTGAAGAGTTCTTCATTTTGCCTATCTTCAAAGTGTTGCACTTGGTGGGTTATCATCCCGATCTCTACAAGGATGAATACTTGTAGATCGTCCGATGTGCTCATAAAACATCTGGTAGCTCCTCAACCCAATAAACCTTTACACAACCCGAATTTTGCCATCATATTATTCTTTATAGTCTTGTTCGCTGCCTCTACTTGTATATTTGACTTCGTAGGAGCAGGTGAGGTAAATCTCAAAGAAATCCTGAGGTCCTTATAGAGCTTCCTGATGCCCTTGCTATCAATTGCTTCCCATTGTCCGTAATGATATTGTAGGGGTTTTTTTTGGTTGGGGGTGTTACTGGGTAACGCAGCAGAACGCGAAAAATCAAAATTTTCCGATTTCAATAATTTTTCTTGGGTAATTAAAATAAACTAATTTATTCTAATTACTCAATACTCAAAAATTCAATTTTTACTGAAAATGCAAAAATTTTCCTTTATTGGCGTGAGACCCCCAAAGGTTTGTATTTTGATCATTTTAGTCTTAATTTGTCAAATTCAAATTTAAGTGATTTTCATTCACTACTACAAAATGATTTATACATGTCATATACTTCCAAATAAAACTCAAAACATAAGTCCCCAATTTTCCTTAAATTGCCGAGAGTATCCCAAGGTTTGAAATTTGATCATTTTGGTCCAAATTTCTCAAAAACAAGTTTAGATAATTTCCAATCAACACCAAAATGATTTGTATATCTTATAAAGATCATAATACACACATATATGAAAATCCCCAATTTTGGTTTAGGTTAAAATCCTAATTTTTCCAATTAATCAAATTACCAAAATAACCAATCAGATAAACATAACCATACCGTGACAAATCATCAATAAAAGAAATAAAGTAAGAAAACCCATTGTGAGCAGTTATGCGCAACTTGTGGTAGGCTTTATGCACATGTGTTTGTAATAAAATAAGGTTATACTTGTATTTGTTATTAAATAGGGCTTTACTTGTATTTGCAAATTCACATTAATAAAAAAAATGACATTATTCATCACACACAACACATATTTATAATAAAATTCTTGGAGAAATGAGTTATGGACTTGATGCCTTATGAGAATATTACTCATAAATATTTATAATCATAGGTTTGTGAATAATCATGACTCCCATCAATCGGATAGATTAGCATGCTAGATATGATTTGTCCTTAAGTGGGGTAACCTATCTCATAAGTTAAAGTGCATAAAAACAGTACTCCAGTACAACTATACCCAATAGGGGGATGGGTGCATGGGTAATTAAAAATTAAATGGAAAATTATAAATCTTTGTAATTGTAACAAAAAAATATGATTAACAATATTAATTCAAAAAAATTTAAAAGTAAAAGAGATATAGAATAGATACACAACACCGATTTTATAGTGGTTCAGTCAAATCGCTTGCCCCGTCCACTCTCTTTAAGTACTACTTGAAGGTTCCACTAAACTTCAATAAGTTTACATAGCAGAGGTCTTTCTTCAAAAGGTCCTCTAAACCTTTATAACAGTTCTTGCTACGGGAGTATTCACCATTTTGCAATGAATATCAACAATAAGTCTTTCATCTAATGCTCATCTTTAACCTTTACAATAATTCTTCCCTTAAAAACGATCACTACTCTCAGAAAGGATTCTCACAAATAAGTGTTTAAATAAAAGTTTCTTACAATAATTTGGGTACTCACAAAATATTACAAAGATTAATAGATGTGAGTATCAGAATCCAAATGTATCAAAGCTCAGCAATATAAGATATAGAATATTTAAAAAAGTATATTTGAAAGTGTTTGAAGCTTATTTGTATAATCAAAAGACGTATGAAGATGATTTTTGCTATTTATGTATTTTTCTCAATGTATTCTATTTGTAAAAATGAAACCAAGCTTCAGTTTATAAGCTTAAAACTGAATATAGCAATTATGTAGTTCTGAGACAAGTATGTTGATCAACATTACCAGTATAACAGTCTGACATTAAGAAAAACTTTTGAAAATATAATTATTTTGTTTCTGAATGCTATATAATGGTCGGTATGATAACCAATATGGGATCGGTGTGTCGATCCTTCTAGGTATGCCACTGGTATTCTAGTTAAAGAAGCTGAGTGCTTCTGTTCGAGTCGGTTTTGTTCAGAGGTTTGAAAGAAGTTGTTTGTGTCACATTTTTCATCATGTTCGAACGTAAGTGTCAATAGACCTTTCGTTTGAGTAAAATTCGACATTTTATTCGAACGAAAGTGTCTAGAGACTTATTTGAGTCTCATTCTTCCCTTCACCAATATGTCAGTTACAAGCATGGTATGCCAGTTCAAGTGCTTAAAACATGTTAGAAACTATTTTTGTCTTTAATGCACTTGACCCTAAAATGCTCAAAATTATAATGCATTATTCCTATAACTTGAAAAACACTTAGATATGAACTCACTTACAATTAGAGTCTTAAGCTATGACACTTTATATTGCCATTACATCATCAAACACATTAGTTTGTATTCAATTGTCTTCGACGTCTTCTGGGTATGTCACTGGTATGCCATTTATAGAGGCTGGGACCTTCCATTCGAGTCGGGTTTGTTCTAAGGTTCGAATGAAGTTTGTTTATCTCACATTTTTCATTCCATTCGAATGTATATGTACAGAGACCTTTAATTCGAGTAGCGTTAGATATTTCATTCGAACGTAAGTGTCCAAAAACTTATTTGAGTCTCATTTTTCCTACCATCGATATGATTGTAACTAGCACGGTAAGCCGGTTCCACTGGTTAAAGCATGTTAGAAACAATTTTTGGCTTTAATGCACTTGACCCTAAAATGCTCAAAATTATAATTCATGATTCCATTGAGCTTAAACCCACTTAGGGGGAATTCACTTACATTTTGAGTCCTATGCTACAACACTTTGTCTTTCGATTGCATCATTAAACACATTCATTGTATTCACTTTTCTTCAAGAACATTTTGTTTACTTTACGAGTATTGAATTGAAGTTGTGAGTGTTGCAGTATCAAAATCCTTCTAGTGTGATCAAAGTCCTTCTAGGTTAAGATTATGCGTCAATATCTTACGTCATTATTACAAATTCCCTTAAAATTTCTTCATTTGTATTAAGAAAATCATAAAATCTTGTGAGCTTGGTTTTCCATTTTTTTCGTCAATCTTATGATCTTGCTCCCCCTCAATGTGTGGTTGTTCTAAATAAAACACAGATAAATAAATTAGCATAAAATATAAGGGTTCATTTCTCCCCTTTAGACAATCACAAGTATACATTCACAAGTTTTATCCCACATTAATTTATCCTCATTTGCTATTAGCCAAAAGAACAGAGAAATAAGTGCGGAGGAATTACAATACTAATGCTCCTACTTTTAATAGTAGAAAAACATGCTATCTGGATTGATGATTTATAACGGATACTGTTTCTGTCATCAATTTATTATATATGTGACAAATAGATAATTGTCAAGAATTAATGAAAAATATGTGATAGATAATTATCAATCAAGAAATAATGATAAAAGTCTTGACATAAATTATTTCTATCAAGAGCTAATAATAGAAATGCTTGACTGAAAATAATTGTATCAAGTATTCATGATTCTTGTAATTTAAAATATTAGTCAAATGCCAAATTTAAAACAATTACATAATATTTTTTAGAAAATTACATTTTAAATAAAAATAAAAAATTAAATTACATGGACAAAAATTAATTATGTCTTTTGAGCATAGTTTTTTTAATCGAACCAGACCGATCGGTTCAATCGGTCATTTCGGTAACCGACTTTTGATCCGATCGGAATAATATTAAAAACTAATTTTAATATGTAATTATGATAAGTCTAAAATCTAATTTTAAAATTCATATTTTTTTATTGTAATACTTAATTGTAAATTTTTTTAATTTTTTAATTTTATTTGAAATTACATTTTTGCCCTTATATGTTTTAATTGTTTTGGATCTTAAACTCCCGCGTGAAACAAGCCTAAGTCAAACTTTAAAAGAGCCCAAGTTTCACTTCACTCTTTGTCTATCTCCCCCACTTCACTCTTATTTCACTCTTTGTCTTGCTCATTCTCATTTCACTCTCAAAAACTTGTTGCGAGACTATGTGTCAAGTTTTAGTAAATAATGAATAGAAAGTGTCAACCTACATGGATTGAAATCAAATTCACACTAAGTACTATAATCTATAAACTTAACTTTCTTTAGAAATCAATTTAAAATAAACTAAATTAAAATTATAAACTAAAGAAGCAAGAAATCAAAATGTTTAATTATGAATGACCATGATGAGATGAATTCTAGAGTCTAATTTCACATAACTATCCCATATGTATTTGTTAGGCCAAATAATTATTACTCAAGTTCTTAGTTTATAAGCCAAGAATGCTAATTATTCTACTCCCTCTCCCGAGTGCTTTACCGACTTTGATATCTCTAAACAATAAAATAATTAACAACTCATTACGCTTTGTGATTCGTTGTTAACAAATTCAAGTGAACTATAGGCCTCCTGAACTCTATAAAATTCATAGGTTATATTTTTTAGATCCTATTCAAAATCTCTTCTCTCGAGTGATAGATTCTAAATATGAAATCATCTAATTTGTGAGCAGCAAACCAAAAGAATTAAACAAAAGAAAATATAAATATACTGATTTAAAACTTCATAATAATTAATTAGCAATCAAACATTTAGGTTGAAGCATAGGCTACGTCATCTTCTAAGAAAATTGGTTTATGTCTAAATAAAAGAACAATGAAAACGGAGTCTAGAACATATTGAACATCATAAAATTTTAAAGAAATAAACTAGATGATAAAATCAAAATATAATCCCTTCGTCTTCGGACGTCACCGGCTTCGTCTCATTTTGTCACTCTTCAATTCCCTCCTTGGATCTCTCTAAATTATGTGTTTTGAACTCTTTTATTGTGTTTTTCTTCTCCTATGTGGGGTTTTTTTACGAACTGTGTATTTATAGGGAAGTTTGGGGAGTTCTTCTGCATGTAGAAAACAAATTCTTTATAGTGCTAGAAATCATCTAGGGCGTGCAACGCCTGCTTCTATAAAAGATTGGTGTTTATTGAGGTGTTTGTGTATTTTCCTTCCTTCCCCGGTTGCTTCCTTTGTATCCTTAAGAATCCAAAACATGCATATTTCCCCCAAGATCCACGCTCTAATGCTTCCTATCATTAAAACACAAAACAAACTATGAAACACATAAAAAGATAAGAAATCTAACAAAATAATAAGCTAAGAATGTATGAATAATTAGGTATAAATCACACTTATCAAACACCCACAAACTTAAGATTTAGCTAGTTCCGAGCAAAGGACTAAAACAAAATAAAAGTAAACAAACAAAAGTAACTAAATTAACTAGTCCACTTTGGAAGGGATCACAACTCCATTTAGCATATTCAACAAGCCTTTAAACCTCTAGGAATCCCTAGTGGACGAGTTAAAGTCTCGTGAGAGGTTACAACGATGACACCCATAAACGTCATTTATCACAAACATGCAATCACATAAAAATGCAAAAATTAAAAATAAAAAACTAACTAACTAAACAAAACCGTCCTGGGAGTTACAAATAATATTGTCCTAAGAGAATGCCCAGTAATGAAACCCAAGAATCTTCAAAGTACCTAACACAACTCAAATCCAAATTCTTGAATAAATCATCTAAGTTAGACTCATAGTGTGTGTGTGTCTATAGGTCTGGTCACAGTTCGAATCCTAATTAAGTCAACTCAGTGATTTCAACTCCACAATTTACATTCTATTAGTCAAACCAGCCTAAATATCTCAACAGTATCACTGTCTACCTTTCTTTACTCAGTATGGTATGATTTTCCTCTATTTTTTTAAACACATATATCCTTTAACGTAGCATTTCTCCTCATATAGGTCCTAACACTCACCCATG
The DNA here is from genome assembly GCA_019454045.1 of Zanthoxylum bungeanum. Lineage (NCBI taxonomy): Eukaryota > Viridiplantae > Streptophyta > Magnoliopsida > Sapindales > Rutaceae > Zanthoxylum > Zanthoxylum bungeanum. Next base: position 46,578 of record SKCR01038790.1, on the reverse strand, counting down.
AGTAACTTCACGATTATTGCTTATAGCTGGTTTCTTTTTTTTTTCTTTTACTTTTTCAACAAAATTTTTTCTTTTTTTTTTCAACTTAACAATACCATATATAATAACACTAGCAAATCGAGTTAGACATCTAAGAAAATGGTTATTCATCATCCGGTAATTTTCTCAACTAACTACTTTGTCAACTATCTAGGCTCTTACTACTAGAGACCTACTTTTAAGTGCTTACGAGTCAAATCTATATCACTTATTCAATGCATCAGATAAGCGTAAATTATGGTACTTATCATTTCTAAGATTTCATCCTAAAACAAAAACTCATCATTACTCTTATGTTTTACTACCTATGACTATTTTCTTTTTTTTAATATTTTTTTATTTTCTATATATTATGAACTAATACCAACATACACACACCCCCAAACTTAAAACTTGCATTGTCCTTAATGTAAGATAAACATAAAGAAACAAAGAATGAGGAACAACGATACCGTGTATGGAGTTGATCAGGCTCCTACGGGTAAGAATCCAGCTACGCGTGTTGTGTGGATTATGCTAATACCTGGATAAGTACACCTTCAAACCATTAAACATGCAAATAACATGCAAAAATGAAATAAAATAAAAGTGAAGAAAAAAAATGTGGGTTGCCTCTCAGCTAGCGCTAAGTTTAACGTTTTCAGCCAGACATAACTACCCAAGTGGTCATGGGGGATTTAATATAAATGACCAGACAGTCTCATGTGATTTCTACTTTGTTATCCACCGGTGATTATGAAATGATAAATATTATTAGGCTGGATTTGGTAATTTATCAATGGATGGTCCCCCAAGGTCCTTTAATGGTTCAGTTATGGGCTACACCATTAGGTCAGGATATGTAAATTTTCTACCATTTGGAAATTCTGGACTGCACATGATGTAATATTGGCTCGGCCTCTTTTTAACTTTACATGGATCTGTTGGAAAGTTATGACCCATAGCATCATTATTTGTACAGATCATGGTATTGTTGTACAAATTAACTATGTGACAAAGGAAATTGCCCTTTTATCATTTGTAATTAGATTACCAAGATGTATAAATGATAAAATGTCCATATGATTAGTTCCGGATTGAGATGATATGAGACAGTATCAATCAATGAGGTTTAATCATTAAATATCCCTAGTCATAGTATTATCGAAATTGGACATCGATATTGCGGAATAGACTAGTATTACACTTGTGCGCGTTGTGGGAGCATAACGGCATAGTTCTCATATATTTGGGTAAAGGATACTCATGCAAGTGTAATAGGAGGTTGTGTTTACCGATGGTATGGAAACAGCTTCGCTCTGGATAGACCCCTCGAAATTCTATTGGCAGTATGACTATGTGTCTATGGAAGTCTGAATCAGGGTAAGTGTATTTGGTCTTAACCTGAGACTTGCACTGCTAATACTTGCGACAATCAATATACTTTGGTTTTAGTCGTCCAGGGCTTTAACAGGTTCTGTGTATGCCTCTTCTGGGTATATTGAGAATCGTAGTGTATTGGGTGTGATGTCGAGATGGAAGTATCACTCCAGTCATATTGGAAATGATGATCACGTAGGATATAGAACTAGTTCTCTTATATGCTGCAGCTATCTGGATATTATGACTAGGTCATGTTTATCCGATTATAGAGACTAGTTACCAGATATCCGATATGTGCTTCGTACAGGGAAGACACATTTCCAGCCCCAGGCCTTGCACGTGACATCCAATACTGGATCTAAATACGCAATACTACATATACTACGCCTGATATAGATCACATATTCCAGTAAGAATATTTCTGGAGAATTGGGTAGGCACAGTGCTTTACTAGAAGCCAAACATGTCTTGTAAATCAGTAAAAATGTAGTACTAGGTACGTACGCGTTTGGATAGTCCAACTACCGGATTTACTTCCTACCTATCCGGGGATCTCATGGGTCACTTCCCGAAGATTAACTGATGGCGTATGACTCACACTTTATTAATATGGATTAATTATAAGAGAGAGAAAATTAATCTGGGATTAATTACAGAGATATTTTATCTAGGTTAAAATATCATTAAAGAAGAGAGAATGATTAATTTGGAATTAATCGATAAAATAATATATTTGATATATTATACGAAATTGGATTTCGACGCGGAATTAAAATTAGATTTTAATTCGGGCGAACGAGTTAATTTAAAATTAATTCGTTAGCGACGTGAATAGTAATTTTGCTAGGCATAATTATTTAATTACGTCGCAAAAGAAAATTCGTTGATTCAGAATTAGCGAACCCGAGCCCGGGAGTGTTTGTGGGCGCACTCGCATTTCGAATTCAAGTGCGGCCCACAAGTCACATCAAGCATCAAATCATTAGTCACTTTGATTGATGTGATGTCTAGTCACTTTGAGTGATGTGACAACTAGTCACTTTTGTGTGAATAGTGATGGTGGTGGTTGGAAGGCATTATTGCATTTTGGCTCCAAATTTGGTTGACCTTTTTTGAAAAGGAAAATACCAAAATTTGGTATATGTTTTATTATTAATTTTGGAAAATTAATAGAAGTGTATAAGATACACAAACAGAAAAAAAACCAACACACTCACCTCTCTCTCTCTCAACATTCGGCCAAGGGCCTTCTTCCTCTCCTCTCACCATATTCGGCCTAGGGCCAATATTCTTCTAAAATATCTTGCTTGGCCGAGAACAAGAAGAAGAACAAGGAAAGATTGTGGCAATTTTTCCAATGCTAGCATATGAATGGTCATCCTAAGGTGATAAGGAAACCAACTTGTGAGCATGGAATCACCATTTGCAAAGCTTGGAGCTTGGAGAATCCATGAAGGAGTTGACCGATTTTGGAGCACAAAAATATGTAATTGCCGTGAGCCTCTAGGAGTCCAAGCTTGAAGAATTTTTTTGTTCCTCGCATCGCATAACCGATCAATGTAAGTATGATTCCGCCATGCTTCACTGTTGTATTTCACACATGATTTCTTGCTTGAAATCCGATCTTGGGACTTAATAGAAACCCAACAATGGTATATTGAGCCATTTTGAGCTTGAAATAATTTAGGGTAAAATCAATTTGAGCATGATTTGATAAAATTGATTGATTGAGTATGCTTGAATGATGTTGTATTGAAGTTGTATATGATCAATTTCATGAAATATTGATTGGATCAATTTTTCCCCAAATATGCTGGCTTGGCCGAATATGAACAATACCCTAAAATGCCGAGACTTGTTAGCATGAAAATGATGTGATTTTTTGATTCAAATGTGTTAGACATATGTTGATGATAATGAGCATAATTAATTGAGTGAATTAGTATTTTGGAAATGTTAATTTGGTTAATTAATTATGGCATACACTTGGATTAATTAATTCTGAAATTTGGAATTTTGTAAGTTAATTAATTGGGCCAAATTTGGAATTGGGCTTTTAAAGTTGTAATTGGGCTTAATGGGCTTGGTTGGTCCAAATTTGGTTTAGGCTAATTGGTTGGATCCAATTGGGCCCAAAACTATATCCATAAAGTCCAATTATGACTTAATGGACCTTTAATTTTAATTGGGCCTAAATTGGTTTCATGGCAAATAAGGGTGATTCCTTAAATGGGCTTTGGTATTTGGGTTTGACCCATATTGACCAAAAGTCCATGCCTTAGAAATTAATTAAAAGCCCATTGGACTTTAATTAAATTGACATTGGATGTTAACTGGGCTTTGAGACCCGTAAAGATTAGATTTAGAATATAAGTCGCTAAAGGTTCATTAATAAAGTTTATTATTTAATTTGGAATGAAATATAGAATTAGTATTAAATACAAATTAAATTGGATTTAATGTTGTAGTTTAATATAATTCGTGAATTCGTACTTTGAGTACTTATTCGCAAAACGAGTTGGACTCGCGTAAAATCAAATCGTTGTTTGAACATTGGATGGTCATTAATTATCAGATTAATTAATTGGATTAGATTGATTGATAACATGCTTGTGTGAATACATGGATGCGATGTATGAATAATGCATATCAGATGGATATTAGATGTCTTAGGGCAATTTTGGAAATTATTGTAATAAATTTAGAATTTATTAAATTGGACATGCGTGTCCAGCCTATTACCTATTGACTCTGTGTATTTCTCTTCTCACATATTCCCCTCAATGTAAATGAGGTTTCTTTAGAAGTGTTATGTAATCGGGTAGAAGTAATACTTGTGCTAGCAGGAGAGAGGAAATGGAGAGATTTGTTCTAGGAACAATCTGTTAAGTATCCATCCGCATATCATTATTATATTTATTTACTTATGCGCCTTATTACGTGTTTAGAATGCATGTTTAAGGGTGTATGATGATGAGACCTTAACAAAGATAATTAATTGGTTGCCAATTACGCGAAAAAATCCTCAACAAATATTAAGCGTTTTTCCTTCCATTGAGTGATTCTTACTCAAGATCCAAGATTGGCACTGGTTTGTTGGCCAAAGTCAAGACCTTTGTCCGTCACAGATGTGTTTGAATCATGAAGGATTTGTTCCATATCGGTGTCTTGTAGAAGTTGTGATTTGCTGGCCAAAGTCAATATCACTTCTTGTCCATCGACATCGATTACGAAGCTTTCCATAGTCAATGGGTTCCGCTTAACTGGGATCACTAAGTTTGGTGTGCCAAAGCCAAGGCTTAGTTGATTCAGAGGAAAAAGGTTAGGGAATATATTGGCATATATAAGATATATGTTTCGGACTTGGATGTCCACCTACTGGATCTAGGAATTGGATGGGATCCAATTCATCTTAGAGATCTACATAGTTAATTATCATACAATTTGTTGGCCAAAGTCAAGATTGTGTGTTATTTAACGGGATCCTAGCCCACTAGGAAACAAAGTTTCCCGAGTACTCCACAGAGGGTTAGAGGCTCGCTGAAAAATAGTGGGAGGCAAGTATTAAATTTGCAATATTCGTTTAGATACTTGCCAATACGCGCTCATTTCAAATCTTTCATCATATAAATTAATATATTAGTTGGACTAATATTTAAGTTGTTTTAAATAAAACAGTTGGACTGTATTCAAACTATTTAATTTATAGTTGATTATATAATTGGATTATAGTAATCAATATATTTGAATTAACTAATTTCAATTAATAGTTGATTTTATAATTGGATTATAGTAATCAATATAATCGAAGTTAACTAATTTAAATATAACTGATTATATAGTTGGACTATAGTAATCATTATGATGAATAGTACCTAAAATCGTTGATTAAATAGTTGGACTATTAGAATCAAGATAATTGAAAGATTAGTGTTTAAAACATAATCATGGGTGAAAATATATTTAAACGACTTTAATTTTCAAATTGGGAATAAAATCTCAGGATATTCCTGGGTAACCGAGAATTACTTTATTTGATATAGTGACGTCTCGAGCCTAAGCCCGGAGTTGAGCAAATAGTAGAACATGATATTTGGAATATTCATGTGATGATAACTTTAGTGCTTAATCCATTGAGCTTTCCAAATAGACTCCTTAATTTCTTAATCAGAACTAATGATTACATCCTTATAGTATGATATTGAAAATGAAGGATCTTCATAGATCTATTCTAAGATCTTAGAAGTACTAAATTGCAATAGAAACTTCTTGGAGAGTTAATGGCTATACTCAATGAGACAAAGCTAGTTTTTGCAATAGGGCAAGAAGCGAAAGGCGCACCTTACTTCGACATTCGGGAAGGCCAAGGCTAGGCCAAAGGCTTATGGGTGTGGAAAAAGGGAAAAGTGTAGGAATTTTCTATGCATCCCAAGATCATTTAACAAGCATGAAACAAGTGCGAATACAACGAGGGAGTTGCGGAATACTCACATTGATCGGTTGAGCGACGCAGTAATGAATAAAAAAATCCATTTTCTGCTCACAAGAAGTCATGGCAGTGGCAGTGAAACAGCCCACTGTTTTCGGCTTCAATCTTCCTCCATCAGGCTCCAAGCTTTGTGATTGAACTTCCATGCTCATGGGTGGACTTCCCTATCACCTTCGTATGACTTCGTAGTGTGCTAGCACTCTTGATTTTTCCAAAAAATCATGACCTTTTGCTTCCCATTGCTCTCGGCATTTCCCAGAAAAACCAGAACAAAAACAGCCCAAAATGGGCGTGTAGATGAAGAGAGTAGAGTTTTAGCTCCAAACCGTAAAAGAAAGAGAGAGAGATTGGAAATGTGTAATTGTTAATTGATTTCTAAAATTAATTCAACATATACCGAAACATATAATAAAAATATATGTCAATCAAGCTTTCAAAAGCTTTCCAACCACTTCCATCAACTCACATCAATCAATCAAATCAAGTGACAAGTTGTCACATCACTCAAAGTGACTAATGATTTGATGCTTCATGCGACTAATGATTTGACGTTTGATTTGACTTACGTGCCGCACTCGAATTTGAAATGCGAATGCGCTCGCAAACAATCTCGGGCTCGGGTTTGCTAATTCCAAATTAACGAATTTTCCATTGTGACGTAATTAAATGATTATGCCTAGCGAAATCACTATTCACGTCACTAACAGATTAATTCTAAATTAACTCGTTTGCCCGAATTAAAATCTAATTTCAATTCTGCGTTGAAATCCAATTTCGTTTAATATATCGAATATATTATTTTATCGAATAATTATGAATTAATCGTTATCTCTCTTTAATGATATTTTATCCCAGATTAAATATCTCATCAATTAATCCCAGATTAATAAAAGTGCGAGTCATATTTCATCGAAGAATCTTCGGGAAGCGACCCATGAGATCCCCGGATATGTTGGCAGTAAATTCGGTCGTCGGACTATCCGAACACGTAAGTACCTCGTACTACATTTGTACCGATTTACAAGACAAGGTTGGCTTCTAGCAAAATGCCATGCCTACATAATTCTCCATAAATATCCTTATAGGAATATAATGATCTATATCAGGCGTAGTATACGTAGTATTGTGTATGTCGATCCAGTATCGGATGATCACGTGCTAGGCCTGGGGCTGGAATTATGTCTGCGCAGTACTAAGCACATGTCGGATGTCTGGTAACTAGTCTCTATAATCGGATATACATGACCTAGTCATAATATCCCGATAGCTACAGCATTTAAGAGAACCAGTCCCGTATCCTACCTGACCATCATCTCCACTATGACTGGAGTGATATTTCCGTCTTGACATCACACCCAACACACTACGATTCTCGATATACCCAGAATAGGCGTACACAGAAACCGGTTAAAGCCCTGGATGACCAAAACCAAAGTATATTGATTGTCGTAAGTATTAGCGGTGCAAGTCTCAGGTTAAGACCAAATACACCTACCCTGATTTCGGACTTCCATAGACACATAGTCATACTACCAATGGAATTCCGATGGGGTCTATCCAGAGCGAAGCTGTTTCCCGTACCATCGGTAAAACACAATCTCCTATTACACTTGCATGAGCATCCTATACTCAAATATATGAGAACTATGTCATTATGCCATCACAACACGCACAAGTGTAATACTAGTCTTTTACGTATTTAGTGATGTCCAATCTCGAATGCTCTGACTAGGGATATTTAATGATTAATCCTTCGTGGACTGATACTGTCTCATATCATTCTCAATCCAGGAACTAATCATAGGGACCTCCAATCATTTATACATCATGGTGATCTAATCACAAATGATAAGAGAGCAATCTTCTTTGTCACATAGTTAATTTGTACAACAACACCATGATCTGTACAAATAGTGACGCTATGGGTCATAATTGTCCAAAAATCTCCCATTTGGCCTATAGCCAGTCACTCGAGTGTCTAACACCCGAACTATGTAAGGTTGGCTCAATTTGCTAAGAAAAGGCTTTCGTCAGCGAATTTGAATGATTATTATCTGATGCGATTTATTCGATCATCATATCGCCACGATGTATGATCCGAACGAATCAGATGAATATCGAAGTGTGTATCTGGATCGTTGATGAGGCCATTAATTCTTTAGCATGTGCTGAAGCCTAGCTCAGCTGCTAACAGAACTATATCTAATCTAATTAGATTTATTATCGATCCAAATGGCTTCTATTGCTGCCTCAGCTGCATCAATAACCCTCATTTGTTGTTTATTCAGTAACAGTATATTGCTTGGAAGATTTCCAGCTCACTGTACCATTATTCAAACTGTATAATACCGTTGTTACGACTTGTAGTTTGTTTAATCGGTTTAGGAAACTTGCAGTAGTGATCCCAGTCACTTCAAGTTCTCCTTCTCCATAGTCTAAGACATCATCCTTAGATCTCTAAGATACTAAGTATGTTCTTAACATCAATCCAGTGACTATCACTTGGATTGGCCTGATTGTGAATCCATATGCTCAAAACGTATGAGACACCAGGTCACGTACATTTTTCAATGTATGATTTCTCGGAGATTTTTCACGATAGCCAAGCTTTCACCGATAGTATTACGGGAATATCATTTCTAAGAAATGATGTATTATCATTATTTTATAGGACAGCCACTGTCAGTGTGCTCCCACTAACCCTCTTATATACACAAGAATTATTTTCATTTTGAATTATATCATAAAGCGTTATGATTACATCAAAATCATAATTTTAAGAACCTAATGCTTGCTTCAATCCAACAGGGATCGAATAACCTGCAAACCTTGTTTGCTAGTTTTGGTACGACAAAAACCGTCATGATGTTGTAAACATCCTCTAAAAGGTTTCCTTTTAAGGAAATTGATTTTTCGTTAAGCTGACATATTTCATAAATGAAACATGCAGCGTTAGCAAGCATTATCCAAATGGATTTACCGTGGCAACAGGTAAAAGGTTTCGTTGTAATCGACACAATGTTGATAACGTTACCTTTTCGCTACAAGCCCAGCTTAGTACGTTGGTATGTTACCATCCATGTATGTCTTCCTTGAAGACTTATACAGTACCTATAGGAACAATGCCTTGAGGTACATCAACTAGTAGCCAAACTAAGTTGATATACATGGAATCCATTTCGGACTCAGTTGGTATTAGATGGGTGAGGGAAATTTTGGAAATTGTTGTAATAAATTTAGAATTTATTGAATTGGACCTACGTGTCCAGCCTATTACCTATTGACTCTGTGTATTTCTCTTCTCACCTATTCCCCTCAATGTAAATGAGGTTTCTTTAGAAGTGTTAGGTAATCGGGTAGAAGTAATACTTATGCTAGCGGGAGAGATGAAATGGATAGATTTTTTCTAGGAACAATCTGTTAAGTATCCATCCGCATATCATTATTATATTTATTTACTTACGCGCCTTATTATGTGTTTAGAATGGATGTTTAAGGGTGTATGATGATGAGACCTTAACAAAGATAATTAATTGGTTGTCAATTACGCGAAAAAGACCTCAACAAATATTAAGCGTTTTTCCTTCCATTGAGTGATTCTTACTCAAGATCCAAGATTGGCACTGGTTTGTTGGCCAAAGTCAAGACCTTTTTTCGTCGCGGATGTGGTTGAATCATGAAGGCTTTGTTCCATATCGATGTCTTGTCAAAGTTCTGATTTGTTGGCCAAAGTCAATATCACTTCTTGTCCATCGACATCGATTACGAAGCTTTCCATAGTCAATGGGTTCCGCTTAACTGGGATCACTAAGTTTGTTGTGCCAAAGCCAAGGCTTAGTTGATTCAGAGGAAAAAGGTTAGGGAATATATTGGCATATATAAGATATATGTTTCGGACTTACTTCGACATTCGGGAAGGACAAGGCTAGGCCAAAGGCTTATAGGTGTGGAAAAATGGCAAAGTGTAGGAATTTTCTAAGCATCCCAAGATCATTTAACAAGCATGAAACAAGTGCGAATACAACGAGGGTGTTGCGAAATACTCACATCGATCGGTTGAGCGACGCGACAACGAACAAAAAATCCATTTTCTGCTCACAAGAAGTCACGACAGTGGCAGTGAAACGGCCCACTGTTTTAGGCTTCAATCTTCCTCCATCAAGCTCCAAGCTTTGTGATTGAACTTCCATGCTCATGGGTGAACTTCCCTATCACCTTCGCATGACTTCGTAGTGTGCTAGCACTCTTGATTTTGCCACAAAATCCTGACCTTTTGCTTCCCATTGCTCTCGGCATTTCCCAGAAAAACTAGAACAAAAACAGCCCAAAATGGGCGTGTAGAAGAAGAGAGGAGAGTTTTGGCTCCAAACCGTAAAAGAAAGAGAGAGAGATTGGAAATGTGTAATTGTTATTGATTTCTAAAATCAATTCAACATATACCAAAACATATAATAATAATATATGTCAATCAAGCTTTCAAAAGCTTTCCAACCACTTCCATCAACTCACATCAATCAATCAAATCAAGTGACAAGTTGTCACATCACTCAAAGTGACTAATGATTTGACGCTTGATACGACTAATGATTTGACGCTTGATTTGACTTGCATGCCGCACTCGAATTCGAAATACGAATATGCTCGCAAACAATCTCGAGCTCGGGTTCGCTAATTCCAAAATAACGAATTTTTCGTTGCGACGTAATTAAATGATTATGCCTAGCGAAATCACTATTCATGTCACTAACGAATTAATTCTAAATTAACTCGTTTTCCCGAATTAAAATCTAATTTCAATTCTGAGTCGAAATCCAATTTCGTTTAATATATCGAATATATTATTTTATCGATTAATTCCAAATTAATCGTTATCTCTCTTTAATTGATATTTTATCCCAGATAAAATATCTAATCAATTAATCCCAGATTAATTTTCTCTCTCATCTGATTAATCCCAGATTAATAAAAGTGCGAGTCATATGTCATCGGTGAATCTACGGGAAGCGACCTATGAGATCCCCGGATATGTTGGCAGTAAATTCGGTCGTCGGACTATCCGAACACGTAAGTACCTCATACTACATTTGTACCAATTTACAAGACAAGGTTGGCTTCTAGCAAAACGACATGCCTACCCAATTCTCCAGAAATATCCTTACAGGAATATAAGGATCTATATCAGGCGTAGTATACGTAGTATTGTGTATGTCGATCCAGTATCGGATGATCACGTGCTAGGTCTAGGGCTGGAATTATGTCTGCCCCGTATGAAGCACATGTAAGATGTCTGGTAACTAGTCTCTATAATCGGATATACATGACCTGTTGGACAAAATGACCCATAGCGTCACTATTTGTACAGATCACGGTGTTGTTGTACAAATTAACTATGTGATAAGGAAATTGCACTCTCATCATTTGTGATTAGATCATCATAAGTGTATAAATGAAGAGAGGTCCATATGATTAGTTCCTGGATTGAGATGATATGAGACAGTATCAGTCCACGAAGGATTAATCATTAAATATCCCTAGCCGGAGTATTATCGAGACAGGACATCGATAATGCGGAATAGGCTAGTATTGCACTTGTGTGCGTTGTGATGGCACGACAGCATAGTTCTCATATATTTAAGTATTGGATACTTATGCAAGTGCGATAGGAGGTTGTGTTTCACCGATGGTACGGGAAACAGCTTCGCTCTGGATAGACCCCTCGGAATCCCATTGGTATTATGACTATGTGTCTATAGGAGGCCGAAATCAGGGTAGGTGTGTATGGTCTTAACCTGAGACTTACATCGCTAATACTTACGATAATCGATAGACTTTGGTCTTGGTGGTACAGGGCTTTAACCGGTTCTACGTACACCACTTCTAGGTTTATCAGAGAGTCGTAGTGTATTGGGTGTGATGTCAAGACGGAAATATCACTTCAGTCATATTGAAGATGATGTCACGCAGGATACGGTATTAGTGCTCTTAAGTGTTGCGCAACCATTGGGATATTATGACTAGGTCATACATATCAGATTATAGAGACTAGTTACCAGACATCCGACATGTGCTTCGGACGGGGCAGACACTCATCCAGCCCCAGCCCTAGCACGTGACTATCCGATACTGGGCCGATATACACAATACTACGGTATACTACGCTTGATACAGATCTATATATTCCTGTAAGAATATTTCTGGAGAATTAGGTAGGCATGGCGCTTTGCTAGAAGCCAACCTTGTCTTGTAAATCGGTATGAACGTAGTACGAGGTACTTACGTGTTCGGATAATCCGACGACCGTATTTACTGCCAACATATCCGGAGATCTCATGGGTCGCTTCCTGAAGATTCACCGATGATGTATAACTCGCACTTTAATTAATCTGGGATTAATTAGAAGAGAGAGAAAATTAATCTGGGATTAATTGCGGAGATATTTTATCTGGGATAAAATATTAATTAAAGAGAGAGAACGATTAATTTGGAATTAATCGATAAAATAATATATTCGATATATTATAAGAAATTGGATTTCGACTCGGAATTAAAATTAGATTTTAATTCGGGCGAACGAATTAATTTAGAATTAATTCGTTAGCGGCGTGAATAGTGATTTCATTAGGCGTAATCATTTAATTACGACGCGACGGAAAATTCGTTAATTTGGAATTAACGAACCCGAGCCTGGGAGTGATTGCGAACGCATTCGCATTTCGAATTCGAGCGCGGCACGTAAGTCACATCAAGCGTCAAATCGTTAGTCACATCATGCGTCAAATCAATTGTCACATTGAGTGATGTGACTTGACAACATGTCACTTTATTAAAGTGATGTGATGTGACTTAAAGTAAAAAGTAGAAATGATGAAAAGCATTAATAGACTTTTGCTTTTTAACTTTTGATATATATGAAAAATGATTTATACATTTGTTTTTTGTTTTTTTAAAATGAAATAAATATATAAACCAAAAATCATTTTCTCTCTCTCACTCACCACTCACGGTCTTCTCCTTTTCCCTCTCTTTTCATCTTCCTCTCATTCACGGCTTCAAGCCGATTTTCTTCTCTTAATCTTTTGGTTAGACCAAAATTTTGAGATGCAAAATTGAAGATGAGTAGTGCTAGCACCCACATGGGTTATATTATGGTGATAGGGAAACGAATTTGTGAGCTTGGAAAGCTTGAAGCTTGAAGCTTCCATGGTGTTCATCAATGGCCGAACATGGAGGAGGGAAACCAGTCCCCAACCGAGCAGTCTACTGCATGAGGAAGCTACTGCCGAGCTTGATGTGCATAAAAAACGCAACTTGTTCTTCATTTCATCAAAACCCATCAATGTGAGTATGAATTCCGCCTTACTCCTTTGTGTATTCAACTCGTTTTTATGCATGTTTGTGATCCTTGGGACTTGATTGAAACTCAACAATGGTATCTTGAGCTATTGGTTGCATAAAAACGAATTAGGGTTCTTGAGCAAAATTTGGGCCTTTTTGATTTAAGCATGATTTTAACAAATTGTTTGTTTAAGAATGCTTGTATATGATTTAATTAGAGTTATATGTAATCAATTGATAAAAAATTAATTGGATTGATTTTCCCCAATTTGCTTAATGTTGGCCAAAACTTTAAATTTGGGTAAATGTTTGTTGAGCATGATTTGAATGAATTGATTGTTTAAGTATGCTTATAACATGTCTAATTGCATTTTGGTTGGACCAATTTGTTGAAAATTGATTTGGAATTATTTTCCCCAAAATATTCCTCTTGGCCGAATGTATTGGTTAATTTTGGATTCTTGGAATTTTTTGGTTTTGATTCATTGGATGAGTTAGAATCATGTAGGATGATGTTAATTTATGGTCAATTGGATTGTACTTTGAATTGAACATAAATCCCTAAAAATTCTATGTTGGCCGAATTGGAACTATGCCCTAATGTCTTGGTGATTTTGATTTTGTGACATTGGATGTGTATGAAATCAAATTGGATGTTGATTTAATGTCGATTGTGGGTTCGATTGGATTGAAATCAAATCGGACACAAAATACTTCCTTGGCCGAGAGCTTTTAAGCATGTAAATGGGTTTGATTTTTCAATTTGTGTGTTGGACATATAATAATGAATTGAGCATGATTAATTGGACAAATTTCATGTTTTGGAAACTTTGATTTGGGTAATTAATAATGCTATACACTTTAGGTAATTTAATTGGAAAATTTGGAATTTTTGGAATTAAATTATTGGGCTTAAAATTGGATTTGGGCTTTCAAAGTTGTTATTGGGTTTATTGGACTTTGTTGTACAAAGTTGGTTTAGGCCAAAATTGGTTGGATCCAATTAGGCCCAAAACCGCTTCCAAAAGGCCCAAATGCGACTAATGAACCTTTAACGTTGAATTGGGCCTAATGGGCCTAAATTAATTTATGGGCTTATGGGGTAACTCCCGGATTGGACTTTGGTTGCGGGTTTGACCCAAGTTGACCAAAAGTCCACGCCTCAAGAAATTAATTAAATTAATATTGGATATTAATCGGGCTTTGAGACCCGTAACGATTAAATTTGGAATTTAAGTCGTAAAGGTTTATTTTATAAAGTGTAATATTTAATTTGGAATTAAATAATGAATTAGAATTAAATACATATTAAATTGGATTTAATCATGTAATTTAATTTTATTTGAGAAATCGTACTTTGAGTACGTGTTCGCAATACGAGTTTGACTCGAACAAAATCAAATCGTTGTTTGAACATTGGATGATCACTAATTATCAAGATTAATTAATTGGATTGATTGATTGATAACATGCTTGTATGAATACATGGTTGTGATGTTTGAATAATGTATATCGGATGGATATTAGTCGGGTGGGGCGATTTTAGAAATTGTAATAAATTTGATTTATTAAATTGGACCTGCGTGTCCAGCCTTTTCACCTCCTATTCTTTGTATTCTCTTCTCACATATTCCCCTCCATGTAAATGAGGTTTCTTTAGAAGTGTAGTGTAACGGGTAGAAGAAATACATGTGCTAGCTTTGGAGAGAGAAAGTGAGAGATTTTATCTAGGATCAATGTGTAAAATATCCATCCGCATATCATTATTATTTTATCATATGCGCTTTATTATGTGTTTAGAATGCATGTTTAATGGTGTATGATGATGAGACCTTAACAAAGATAATTAATATTGGTAGCCAATTTGCACGCGAAAAACCCTCGTTAAATATCAAGCGTTTATTTTCCTTCCATTGAGTGATTCTTACTCAAGATCTGAGATTGGCAGGGGTTGTTGGCCAAAGTCAAGCCCTTGTCCGTCGAAGATGTGTTTTAATCACGAGGCTTTGTTCCATATCGGTGTCGTGTCCAAGTTGTGGTTTGTTGGCCAAAGTCAAGACCACTTCTTGTCCATTGACATTGATTACGAAGCTTCCATGTCAATGGGTCCGCGCTTGACTGGGATCACTAGGTTTGTTGTGCCAAAGCCAAGGCCTAGTTGATTCAGAGGAAAAAGGTTAGGGTATACATTCGATGTATAGGCATATATAAGATATATGTTTGGGACTTGGATGTCCACCAACTGGATCTAGGAGTTGGATGAGATCCAATTGATCTTAGAGATCTACCTAGTTAATTATCATACAATTTGTGGCCAAAGTCAAGATTGTGTGATATTTAACGGGATCCTAGCCCACTAGGAAACACGGTTTCCCGAGTACTCGACAGGGTTAGAGGCTCGACGAAAAATAGTGGGAGGCAAGAATTGAATTTGCAATACTCGTTCAATTACTCGCCATACGCGCTCATTTATATTATTTCGTCATTAGATTAAATGTTAGTTAGACTAATATTTAAATTGTTGTTTTAATAAACAGTTGCACTGTATTATACTTGATTATATATAATTGGATTATATTAATCAATATATTTGAATTAATTAATTTCAGTTTACAGTTGATTTTATAATTGGATTATAGTAATCAATGTAATTGAGGTTAATTAATTTGGATTATATTTGATTATATAGTTGGACTATTATAATCATTATAATATTTATAGTACCACTAATCGTTGATTAAATAGTTGGACTATTGTAATCAAGATAAAATTGAAAAGTGGATATTTAAAATATAATCTGGGATTAAAATATTTTAAATGATTTAATTTTCAATTTGGGAATAAATAATAGGTTACTTTATTTGATAAAATAACTTTATATTATAGAACACTAAGTGTTTTATTATATAAAGATGATATTGAGATAAATACATTAGATGTAAATAATAGAATTATATTTTGAATATAAATAAAATCTCAAACATATAAAATGACAAATAAATAGCTCAAATTGATTTGATCAATAGAGACTTATTTGTGGCATTGTTGTCTGGGACACAATTATACAAGACTCGTATATCCACACTTTTGAAGAGTGGATACTAGGACTGATTTGACTATTCAAATAAAGTCTACGAATCTAGTTTGTTAGGTAAAGTACCTAAAACACTGTTTACTTGGTAATAGTGTAAGTGCCACCGATCTGTTAGCCCTATTCATGGTGAAGTAAGTGGGCCCATATCTAGCTAGGCTAGATGTGAACATGAATATTTCGTGACCCTAAAACGGATGTGGCATCGCGTTATGGTTATGTGTTTCTTTTGAAGAACACAAATCGGAAACTTTTAGAGTTTCGACACGAAATAGATAAACAGATCGGCTATAGTATTATGCCGCCACGGTAAGACCGTATTGGAAAATACTTAAGCAGTAAGTTTCATATGTACTTGAAAGAGTATAGTATTCTTTCAAATGAGGACTCCTCCCGGAACACGTCAAAGTGACGGTGTGTCCGAACGGATTAACCGAATCATGTTAGACATGATAAGATTAATCAAGAGTCGCTCTCAGCTACCATTTCCTTCAATGGATACAGATAAACAGTGCAATAACTTATTTAGAATAAGGTTCCATATAAATCTGTTTGACAGATGTCATATAGGATATGAACAGGGAAGAAACAAAGTTTCTCATTCCTGATAATTTGGGTATGCCAGGCATAACGTTTGGATGATACCAAACTAAAGACCCAAATTGGATAAGTGCCAATAAAGGTTATCGTAAGGGAAACCATAAGTATAGTACTTATAAATCTCACATGAGAACAATGTGATTGTTGCTCACCATGCAGTTTTTCCTGAGAGGAATACCGATATGCAGTGGTAAGTGAGAGGATAGTGATACTCGATGAAAATCGGAGTAATACTGTTCAAGACACAAGGTCCGTAATGGAACACAAATAGTTCATCTATGATGAATCTATACCATCAATCTTCATATACACAAGAAACCGCGTAGATCGGAGAGAGTCAGAAAACAACCTGGGGTATGAGTTTCTGATCTCACCTCAAAAAGATGTCAATCTTATGAAGGTATATCCACCGACTACGTTTTGAGGAAGTGATACGAGGTATCGACTCCCTATATGGCAAAGTGCCATGAGTCCGAAATGGATTCCATGGATAACAACTATTTTGGATACTAGTTGTTGTACCACAAGGCATTGTGCCTATTGGTACATTAAAAGTCTTCAAGGAAGACATACATGAATGCAACATACCAACGTACAAAGCTGGGCTTTTGACGGAAAGGTATCGTTATCAACATTGTGTTAATAACGATTCAACCTTTTACCTGTTGCCGTGGTAAATCCATTTTGAAGATGCTTGTTGATATAACTGCATATTTCATTTTTGATATGTGTCAGTTGCAGATCAAAAATCGCTTTCCTGAAAAGGAAACCTTTTGGAGAATGTTTATAACATTCTGACGATTTTGTATAACCAACAATGAGGTTTGCGGGTTATTCGATCCATGTTTGGATTGAAACAAGCATAAGGTTCTTGGAACTGTCGTTTTGAAATAATCATAATGGTTTATGATTTGACTCAAAACAAAATAATTCTTGTGTATATAAGGAGGTTAGTGAGAGGGCACTGACAATGAAATTCCCATAAAGTAATTGATGAAAGCTTGGCTTTCATAGATATTCTTTCAATAGAAATTCTCCGTAGAATTCTGGGGAGTAACAACCTTTATTCGAGGAAAAGATCTACAGGGATAGATTTAGAGTTGTTAACACTCTCTGGAAATTGTACATTTAAAATGTACTTGATTGGTGTCTCATACGCTTCGAGCATATGGAGTCACAATCGGGTCAATCCAAGTGATAGTCACTGGATTGAAGTTAAGAACATCTGTTAGTATCTGAGAGAACTAAAGATGTTGTCTTAAACTATGGAGATGAGAACTTGAAGTGACTAGGATCACTGCTGCAAGTTTCCAAATCGGTAAATACTGCGGTACTATAAAATTTGAACACTGGGACAATGAGCTGGAAATATTCCGAGCAAGATAACTGTTGCCGAATTAACAACAAATGCGGATTATTGCTGCAGCTGAGGCAGCAATAGAAGCCATTCAGATCGATAATAAATCTAATTAAATTAGATATAGTTCTTTTAGCAGCTGAGCTAGGCGTCAGCACAGGCTAAGGAATTAAAGGTCTCATCGACGATCTAGATATATACTTCTATATCATCTGATTCGTTCGGATCATACATCGTGGCGATGTGATGATCGTATAAATCGCGTCAGAAGATAATTACGCAAATCCGCTGACGAAAACCTTTCCTCAGCAATTTGAGCGAACCGTACATAGTTCGGGTGTTAGACACTCGAGTGACTGGCTATGTGCCAAGTGGGAGATTGTTGGACAAAATGACCCATAGCGTCACTATTTGTACAGATCACGGTGTTGTTGTACAAATTAACTATGTGACAAGAAATTGCACTCTCATCATTTGTGATTAGATCACCATAAGTGTATAAATGAAGAGAGGTCCATATGATTAGTTCCTGGATTGAGATGATATGAGACAGTATCAGTCCACGAAGGATTAATCATTAAATATCCCTAGCCGGAGTATTATCGAGACAGGACATCGATAATGCGGAATAGGCTAGTATTGCACTTGTGCGCGTTGTGAGGGCACGACGGCATAGTTCTCATATATTTGAGTATTGG
This sequence comes from Zanthoxylum bungeanum, assembly GCA_019454045.1. NCBI lineage: Eukaryota > Viridiplantae > Streptophyta > Magnoliopsida > Sapindales > Rutaceae > Zanthoxylum > Zanthoxylum bungeanum. The sequence goes on along the minus strand of SKCR01038790.1, from coordinate 27,607 downwards.
ATACTTATGCAAGTGCGATAGGAGGTTGTGTTTCACCGATGGTATGGGAAACAGCTTCGCTCTGGATAGACCCCTCGGAATCCCATTGGTATTATGACTATGTGTCTATGGGAGGCCGAAATCAGGGTAGGTGTGTATGGTCTTAACTTGAGACTTACATCGCTAATACTTACGATAATTGATAGACTTTGGTCTTGGTGGTACAGGGCTTTAACCGGTTCTACGTACACCACTTCTGGGTTTATCAGAGAGTCGTAGTGTATTGGGTGTGATGTCAAGACGGAAATATCACTTCAGTCATATTGGAAGATGATGTCACGCAGGATACGGTATTAGTGCTCTTAAGTGTTGCGCAACCATCGGGATATTATGACTAGGTCATACATATCCGATTATAGAGACTAGTTACCAGACATCCGATATGTGCTTCGGACGAGGCAGACACTTATCCAGCCGCAGCCCTAGCACGTGACTATCCGATACTGGGCCGATATACACAATACTACCGTATACTACGCTTGATACAGATCTATATATTCCTGTAAGAATTTTCTGGAGAATTGGGTAGGCATGGCGCTTTGCTAGAAGCCAACCTTGTCTTGTAAATCGGTATGAACGTAGTACGAGGTACTTACGTGTTCGGATAATCCGACGACCGTATTTACTACTGCCAACATATCCGGAGATCTCATGGGTCGCTTCCTGAAGATTCACCGATGATGTATAACTCGCACTTTAATTAATCTGGGATTAATTAGAAGAGAGAGAAAATTAATCTAGGATTAATTGCGGAGATATTTTATCTGGGATAAAATATTAATTAATGAGAGAGAACGATTAATTTGGAATTAATCGATAAAATAATATATTCGATATATTATAAGAAATTGGATTTCGACGCGGAATTAAAATTAGATTTTAATTCGGGCGAACGAATTAATTTAGAATTAATTCGTTAGCGTCGTGAATAGTGATTTCGTTAGGCGTAATCATTTAATTACGACGCGACAGAAAATTCGTTAATTTGGAATTAGCGAACCCGAGCCCGAGAGTGATTGCGAGCGCATTCGCATTTCGAATTTGAGTGCGGTACGCAAGTCACATCAAGCGTCAAATCGTTAGTCACATCATACGTCAAATCAATTTCACTTTGAGTGATGTGACTTGACAACATGTCACTTTATTAAAGTGATGTGATGTGACTTAAAGTAAAAAGTAGAAATGATGAAAAGCATTAATAGACTTTTGCTTTTTAACTTTTGATATATATGAAAAATGATTTATATATTTGTTTTGTTTTTGGAAATGAAATAAATATTAAACCAAAAATCATTTTCTCTCTCTCACTCACCACTCTCACGGTCTTCTCATTTTCCCTCTCTTTTCATCTTCCTCTCATTCACGGCTTCAAGCCGATTTTCTTCTCTTAATCTTTTGGTTAGACCGAAATTTTGAGAAGCAAATTGAAGATGAGTAGTGCTAGCACACACATTGGTTATATTATGGTGATAGGGAAACGAATTTGTGAGCTTGGAAAGCTTGAAGCTTGAAGCTTCCATGGTGTTCATCAATGGCCGAACATGGAGGAGGGAAACCAGTCCCCAACCGAGCAGTCCTGCATGAGGAAGCTACTGCCGAGCTTGATGTGCATCAAAAACGCAACTTGTTCTTCATTTCATCAAAACCCATCAATGTGAGTATGAATTCCGCCTTAATCCTTTGTGTATTCAACTCGTTTTTATGCATGTTTGTGATCCTTGGGACTTGATTGAAACTCAACATGACCTAGTCATAATATCCCGATAGCTGCAGCATTTAAGAGAACCTGCCCCGTATCCTACCTGACCATCATCTCCACTATGACTGGAGTGATACTTCCATCTTGACATCACACCCAACATACTACGATTCTCGATATACCCAGAAGAGGCATACACAGAAACCGGTTAAAGCCTTGGATGACCAAAACTAAAGTATATTGATTGTCGTAAGTATTAGCGGTGTAAGTCTCAGGTTAAGACCAAATACACCTACCCTGATTTCGGACTTCCATAGACACATAGTCATACTACCAATGGAATTCCGATGGGGTCTATCCAGAGTGAAGCTGTTTCCCGTACCATCGGTAAAACACAACCTCCTATTACACTTGCATGAGCATCCTATACTCAAATATATAAGAACTATATCGTTATGCCCTCAAAATACGCACAACTGTAATACTAGTCTTTTACGCATTTACGGATGTCCAATCTCGACAATGCTCTGACTAGGATATTTAATGATTAATCCTTCGTGGACTGATACTGACTCATATCATTCTAAATCCAGGAACTAATAATAGCGACCTCCTATCATTTATACATCTTGGTGATCTAATCACAAATGATAAGAGTGCAATCTCCTTTGTCACATAATTAATTTGTACAACAACACCATGATCTGTACAAATAGTGACGCTATGGGTCATAATTGTCCAAAAATCTCCCACTTGGCCTATAGCCAGTCACTCGAGTGTCTAACACCCGAACTACGTACGGTTGTTTCAAATTGCTAAGAAAAGGCTTTCGTCAGCGGATTTGAATGATTATCATCTGATACGATTTATTCGATCATCACATCGCCACGATGTATGATCCGAACGAATCAGATGAATATCGAAGTGTGTATCTGGATCGTTGATGAGACCATTAATTCTTTAGCATGTGCTGAAGCCTAGCTCAGCTTCTAATAGAACTATATCTAATCTAATTAGATTTATTATCGATCAAAATGGCTTCTATTGCTGCCTCAGCTGCAGCAATAACCACATTTGTTGTTTATTCGGTAACAGTATATTGCTTGGAAGATTTCCAGCTCACTGGTGTCGCTGTTTTAACCGTAGAGACCTAAGTTTAGGAACCACCCTTCAGGTGTGTACTAAAATTAGGAAACTATTAGAATGTAACAAGTTTGACTAAAAACATTATCTCTATATCAGGGTTTAACCCGTTGCGGGTATACCTTTATATTCTAGAACACTAAAGTGTTTTATTTTATAAATATGATATTGAGATCACATTAGATATGAATAACAGTATTTATATTTTGAATATAAATGAATCTCAAACGTATAACATGACAAACAAATAGCTCAAACTGATTTAATCAGTTGAGACTTATTTGTGTCATTGTTGTTTGAGACACAATTAACAAGACTCGTATATCCACACTTTCGAAGAGTGGATACTAGGATGGATTTGATTCTATTCAAATAATGTCTACGAATCTGGTTTATTGGGCAAAGTGCCTAAAACACCTTTTACTTGGTAAAAGTGTAAGTGCCACCGATTTGTTAGCCCTCATTCATAATGACGTAAGTGGGCCCATATCTAGCTAGGCTAGAGGTGGATATGAATATCTTATGACCTTTATGGATGTGGAATCGCGTTATGGTTATGTGTTTCTTTTGAAACACAAATTAGAATCTTTTATAGTTTCGATACGAAATAGACAAACAGATCGGCTAAAATATTAAACCATCACGGTTAGACCAAGATGAAAATACTTAAGTAATAAGTTTCTAATATACTTGAAAGAGTATAGTATTCTTTCAATTAGGACTCTTCCCGGAACACGTCAATTTGACGGTGTATCTGAACTGAGAAACCGAACCTTGTTGGACATAGTAAGGTTAATCATGAGTCGCTCTGAGCTACCATTTCCTTCAACAGATACACATTAAACAGTGCAAAACTTATTTTGAATAAGGTTCCATAAAAATCTGTTTGACAGACTTCATATTAGATATGAACAAGAAAGAAACCGGGTTTTCTCATTCCTGAAGATTTGGGTATGCTAGGCATATGTTTGGATGATACCAAACTAGAACCCAAATCGGATAAGTGCATGAGTTGTGGGTTATCCTGGGGAAACCAAAGTATAGTACTTATACAACTCATAAGAGAACAATGTAATTGTTGCTCGCCATGTGGTTTTCTAAGAGGAATACCGATATGCAGTGGTAAGTGGGAGGAAAGTAAAACTCGATGAAAATCGATTAATACTATTCCAGACACCGATTCCTTAATGGAACACAAATAGTTCATCAAGGATGAAACTATACCAATAATCTTCGAATACACAAGAACCACGTAAGTCGGAGAGAGTCAGAAAATAACCTGGGGTATGGGTTTCTGATCTCACCTCATAAAGATGTCAATCTTATTGAGGAATACGAACTGACTACGTATGAGGAAGTGATACAAGGTATCAACTCCCTATTATGGTAAAGTGCAATGAAGTCCGAAATGGATTCCATGTATACCAACTATGTTAAGACACTAGTTGATATACCAGAAAGCATTGTGCTTATTTGTACTATATAAGTCTTCAAGGAAGACATACATGGAAGGCAATATACCAACGTACTAAGCTAGGCTTGTTGCGAAAAGGTATCGTTATCAACATTTTGTCAATTACGACGGAACCTTTTACTCGTTGCCATGGTCAAATCCATTTGGATATTGCTTTCTAGTGCTGCATGTTTCATTTATGAAATATGGCAGCTGAACGTCAAAATCGCTTTCCTTAAAAGCAAACCTTTTGGAGGATATTTAAAACATCCTGACGGTTTTTTCGTACCATAACTAGCAAACAAGGTTTGCAGGTTATTTGATCCATGTATGGATTGTAGCAAGCATTGCATTCTTAGAACTATAGTTTTGATGTAATCATAATGGTATATGATTTAATTCAAAATGAAAATGATTCTTGTGTATATAAGGAGGTTAGTGGGAGCACACTGACAATGAATGTCCTAAGTAATGATAACATATCATTTCTTGGAAATGATAATCCCATAAAACAATCGGTGAAAGCTTGGCTTTCATGAAAATTTTCCGTAGAATTCTTGGGAGAAACAACATTTATTCTAGGAATAAAGATCTACTGGGATAGATTTAAAATGTTGGTACTCTCCGAGAATTCGTACATTGAAAAATGTACGCGACCTGGTGTCTCATACGCTTTGAGCATATAGAGTCACAATCGGGGCAATCCAAGTGATAGACACTGGATTGATGTTAAACCCCTCTTATAGTATCTTAGATGAACTAAGGATGCTTTCTTAAACTATGGAGAATGAGAACTTGAAGTGACTGGGTTCACTGCTGCAAGTTTCCAAACCGATGAAAACGACTATAAGTCGTAATAAAAGGTACTATAAAGTTTGAATAAGGGAACAGTGAGCTGGAAATATTCCAAGCAAGATACTGTTACCGAATAAACAACACAAGCGGGTTATTGCTGCAGCTGAGGCAGCAATAGAAGCCATTTGGGTCGATAATAAATCTAATTAACTTAGATATAGTTCTGTTAGCAGCTGAGCTAGGCTACATCTCAAGCTAAAGAATTAATGGTCTCATCAACGATCCAGATATATACTTCAATATTCATCTGATTCATTTGGATCATACATCGTGGCGATGTGATGATCGAATAAATCGCATCAGATGATAACACTGCAAATCCGTTGACGAAAGCATTTCCTAAGCAGAAATTTGTGCGAACCGTACATAGTTCGGGTGTAGGACACTTGAGTGATTGACTATAGGCCAAGTGGGAGATTGTTGGACAGTTATGACCCATAGCATCACTATTTGTATAGATCATGGTGTTGTTGTACAAATTAACTATGTGACAAAGGAAATTGCCCTTTTATCATTTGTAATTAGATTACCAACATGTATAAATGATAAAAGGTCCATATGATTAGTTCCAGATTGAGATAATATGAGACAGTATCAATCCATGAGGTTTATTCATTAATATCCCTAATTATAGTATTATCGAGATTGGACATCGAAAATGCGGAATAGACTAGTATTACACTTGTGCACGTTGTGGGAGCATAACGACATAGTTCTCATATATTTGGGTATAGGATACTCATGCAAGTGTAATAGGTGGTTGTGTTTACTGATGGTACGGAAACAGCTTCGCTCTGGATAGACCCCTCGGAATTCCATTAGTAGTATGACTATGTGTCTATGGAAGTCCGAATCAGGGTAGGTGTATTTGGTCTTAACCTGAGACTTGCACCGCTAATACTTGCGACAATCAATATACTTAGGTTTTTGTCGTCCAGGGCTTTAACAGGTTCTATGTACGCCTCTTCTGGGTATATTGAGAATCGTAGTGTATTGGGTGTGATGTCGAGATGGAAGTATCACTCCAGTCATAGTGGATATGATGATCACGTAGGATACAGAACTGGTTCTCTTATATGCTGCAGCTATCGGGATATTATGACTAGGTCATGTTTATCCGATTATCGAGACTAGTTACCAGAGATCCGATATGTGCTTTGTACGGATCAGACACATTTCCAGCCCAGGCCTTGCACGTGACATCCGATACTGGATCGAAATACGCAATACTACGTATATTACGCCTGATATAGATCATATATTCCAGTAAGAATATTTCTGGAGAATTGGGTAGGCACGGTGCTTTGCTAGAAACCAACCATGTCTTGTAAATCGGTAAAAATGTAATACTAGGTACGTACGCGTTCGGATAGTCCGACGACTGGATTTACTGCCAATATATCCGGGGATCTCATGGGTCTCTTCCCAAAGATTCACCGATGACGTATGACTCGCACTTCATTAATCTGGGATTAATTATAAGAGAGAGAAAATTAATCTGGGATTAATTACAGAGATATTTTATTTGGGATAAAATATCATTAAAGAGAGAGAACGATTAATTTGGAATTAATCGATAAAATAATATATTCCATATATTATGCGAAATTAGATTTCAACGCGGAATTAAAATTAGATTTTAATTTGGGCGAACGAGTTAATTTAGAATTAATTCGTTAGCGATATGAATAGTAATTTTGCTAGGCATAATTATTTAATTACGTCGCAACGGAAAATTCGTTAATTCGGAATTAGCGAACCCGAGCCCGAGAGTGTTTGCGGGCGCACTCATATTTGGAATTCAAGTGCGGCCCACAAGTCACATCAAGCGTCAAATCATTAGTCATTTTGATTGATGTGATGTCTAGTCACTTTGAGTGTTGTGACAACTAGTCACTTTTTTGTGAATAGTGATGGTGGTGGTTGGAAGGCATTATTGCCTTTTGGCTCCAAATTTGGTTGACCTTTTTTTGAAAAGGCAAATACCAAAATTTGATATATGTTTTATTATTAATTTTGGAAAATTAATAGAAGTGTATTAGATACACAAACCAAAAACCAACACACTCACCTCTCTCTCTCTCACACATTCGGCTAAGGGCCTTCTTCCTCTCATCTCACCATATTTGGCCTAGGGCCAATTTTCTTCTAAAAAATCTTGCTTGGCCGAGAACAAGAAAAAGAACAAGGAAAGATTGTGGCAATTTTTCCAATGCTAGCACATGAAGGGTCATCCTAAGGTGATAGGGAAACCAACTTGTGAGCATGGAATCAACATTTGCAAAGCTTGGATCTTGGAGAATCCATGAAGGAGTTGACCGATTTTGGAGCACAAAAATCTGCAATTTCCTTGAGCCTCTAGGAGTCCAAGTTTGAAGAATTTTGTTGTTCCTCGCATCGCATAACCGATCAATGTAAGTATGATTCCACCATGCTTCATTGTTGTATTTCACACATGATTTCTTACTTGAAATTCGATCTTGGGACTTAATAGAAACCCAACAGGATCATCTTCAAGCGAGCATTGACTATTGAGTTCCTCTTTTTATGACACCTTGGGAGTGGCTTAATTTTTGGATGTGGAGGTTCTTCTTTGTATTTTTTTCACTATGTTCGTGAGCCTCTTGACTTCTGGTTTACCCTGCGTGTTGACATGAATACATAGAGACACACCTAACACATGGTCATTGTCAATTACATATTCCTTATCTACCCTATTATATGGACTCTCGCTAATGACTTTTGTACGACATCTTCTAAGATCTCTACCCTACTACATTCTTCACTACCTTGAGGACTTGGCATAGTCTTGAAACACTACATGTGAATTCTTCTTTTTGAACTCTCATTTTCTGTTTATTTTTATGCACATCAATGATTGTTCTGCTTGTTTCTAGGAAAGGTCTCCTAATGATGATTGGGATATCATAATCCTCATTCATATTAGGAACAATGAAGCCTGCAGCGTAGTAGAACTTATCTTCTTTACTAACACGTCATCTACTATTCCTCATGGGTAGGTGGGGGATCTATATACTAGTTGTATTGTGACAGTGGTTGGCTTCACCTCACCTAAGCCCAACTGTTTGTTGATGGATACGGGCATGAGATTGATACTTGCACCTAAATCGCACAGCGCTTTACTAAAGTCTTGATTTCCAATAGTGCATGAGTATGGTAAAGCTGCTAGGATTCTTCAGCTTTAGAGGGAGGTTCATCTGTATGATGACATTATACTCCTCAGTGAGTGCTTTTATTTCAAAATCTGCTAGCTTCATCTTCTTGGACATCATCTCTTTCATAAACTTCACATAGTTAGGCATTTGTTCTAAAGCATCTACGAATGAGATGTTGATATGGAGCTTTTTAGAGATATCTAGGAACTTGGTAAACTGATCATCTAACTTCTTCCTTTGAGAGTGCTGGGGATATGGAAAAGTTTTTTTACAATGTGTGGTGTCTTATATAGCAGTTGCTACTTTGTTCTCTTATTTCGTTAGAACATGATTCAAGGTGAGTAAGGTTTGACCCAAATCTTTATATATTGAGTTGTAAGGATTTGATTATTGTTGTATAATGTTAGTTAGAAGTTGACATCATTTGGGTGGTTTTTATATTTAGAAGTTGATGTTCTCAGGAATCCTAAATATAGAACTAAATTGAAGTCTATGGAAATTGGATATTGTGATGATCATAGAAGGTTAAATTATGATGATTAGAAAGATGGTGGATGATCTATTTTGTATAAAAATGAGGGGTTGGATTTGTTTTGGAAGATGTCATTGGGAAGTTCATGCCAGTCCCTGAAATTAGCTTAGCGTCGTGACGCTAATTATCCAGTATAGCGACGTTTGGAAAACATAGGCTCTGCCTCGGGTCTGATCTGGTGAGCATCGTGACGCGTAGCGTCTGGAATCGTGATGCGCTAGACCTGGAGTCACAACACGGTGTAGGAAAAGTTTCATAACATTTTAGTTTCAACCTATTATATTAAGGATCACCCTAAGAGTTTCATATTGAGGCACATGCATGCAATATGACAAAGTCACAATCATAATACATCATATGGTGTTGATTGATTAGTGGAATTGAGAAATTTATTCTAATTTAATAACATGTTTCAGACCTTATATTCTAATTAAGTTTCTCGATTATATATTATCGCAAGAACCACAAAATTCTTCGATGAAGCGAAGTAGTATCAGCTAGATCCTAAAATATTTGAGTGGACTCGTTTCTTCTCTTGTGTTACATATATGTTTATGAGCTTGAATCAAGACTTACTTTTGAGCACTCAGGGCGTTAGCCAAGATTACGTTCAGTTGTGTATTGAATGAGAACATTTTGAGAAATATTTTATAAAGAAATAATTTTCAAAGCTTTAGCTTTATGATTTTTCGAGGCATGAGGGAAAAACCCACTTCAGTTGTAACTTGACTCAGATATGGGATTGATGGTTACTGGAATTGACAGACATTACATGTGCACATGTAGAGAAGGACTAGGGGGATGATGATACGTAATGCCCATAAATCCTAGATTTCAAGGCTAGGGGATGACAAAACGTAACATCCCTAGACCCTAGATTCAGGGATATAATAATGGCATGCATTGGAGGACGACAATACGTAACGCCCCAATGGCATGGATTTGCACACATGGCTCAAGTTCTGTGGCTTGAGGAATGGCGATACGTAACGCCCCAAAACCACAAGTTTAGGTGTATGCGGGGAGGACGATATGTAACGCCCCCATATGTTAGGTTTTCTACAGATACTCAAAGGTATGATTTTCAGAAGGATGTTTTATAAATGATTTTTCAAGTGAAATTATTTTACGAGAATCTTCGAGAATTACAGACATAAAATAATTTTCCAGAAAGAGAGTTGTTGTCAGAAAAGAAAATAGATGTCAGAAAAGATGATTTCCTTGGAATGATTTTTGTTTTAGAACAATAAACTTTCGAGAAGTATTTTAATTCATGTTTTGAACTATCCACTCACTATATTATTCAAACAATCTAACCCCCCACTCACAATTTCTTTGTTTTACAGATTACCCGGAGGATGAGCTTGAGAGGATGGATATTGATGGTAGTCACTAGGGTGTTGAGTCCACAAGGTCAAGTCATAAACATTGTCCGTTACGGTCAAAATAAAGTTTTGTATCAGTCAAGATTGTATGTTTTATATGTTAAAGTGTCTATAACATGGTTTCAAAACTAGTGTATTTTGTGTATATAGTTATAAATGTTAAAATGGATCTCGTGTTGTTGAGTTGGGCTATCGTTCCAAGTATGAGATCATGTTTAAGATGAGATTAGTAGAGTTGATTAGAGTTAGAGAGTTTGAGGCTAAGGGGGATATGGTGGCCTATTCCTTTCCGGTAGCATCTCTGGTAAGGGGATGTTACAAAGATGGTATCAGAGCATGGTCTAAGAAGTCGGTGACTGCGGTGGGTAGATTCATGGGGTGTTGTATACGTAGTATGCCCGGGGTACTAGTATGTGAGGCACTACCTCTTCAGTATCCGATCTCCGAGTATGTCCTCAAAATCTATAGAAAGGTTAGTAAGCATTCCTGAAGTTATCTGAATTTTCTCCCCATAAAGTCATCACAACCCTGTTCTAACCGAGAATCCTTTCGTAGTCATCTTCGTTTAATGTCAGGAATGGAAGACAAGTTATACTAATAGATAGTAATGTTCTAAGAATATTCACCCAAGGGAATATGAAGAGAAAGCTATAAGAAAATGGAATGATAAACAAATGTTCAAACAACCAGAGGCAGTAAGAGGTAGAAATATAGAAATAGATAATAAAGAAAATAAAGAAAATACCAGAACTTATAGTAGTAAAAGAGTATACAATAAGTCTGAGCAAAAGAAAAATAATGAGTAGACCTAAGTAAGGTTTCTTCCCTTCAAGTAATATTTCGTTCCTCCTTATAAAAAAAATTAAAAAATTTCTTTCAAACTGATCCAATAGCATTTGAATATCCCGTATAGATAGCAAATTCCTCGAATGAAGAGGAATAGTCAGGACAATAAAAGAAGCAAGAAATCAAGATTTTTCAAGAGTTTCCAATAGACAAGACGCAACAAAGGATGTAAAAGTTCTAAATACCCAAACCAAAGCTCTTAAGTGAATTAAATGAATGATATAAGGAAAAATGATTACATGTCTTTACCAAAAAATATGATAAGGACAAGACCCTAAGCTACCCAGATCTCGAATGTCTCAGTAATACTGGCTAAGGAAGTTATCCTGACAGAATCTATCTCATACCTATTCAATATTAGTAATAGATCCTACCAGGACATATGATACAGAGAAAAGACAATGATATTTGAACGGTGCGTAATCACACGCGTATAAAGCAAGGGCACGTATCGTTCAAGTAGTATAAAAGTATCTAATGGATTGATTGTTTGATTGGGTGGTGACTATAAACTTAGAACATATAAATAAAATTATGTAAAAAATAGATTAAAGATAATTCAATATTAAGAAACTATCCAGGGTTGTGAATCCTTCCAATATCTTTTAAAAAATGAAGTGGTTTTTTATGTTTGTGTAATATTTTGGTTTACTAACCTGGAACACGAAACTATGCAAAAGCCTATGTCGATGGTCAACTACACATACCCAGTGTAACCCAATTAAACCATATGTATATGTCAATAAAATTACCTGGATTCATTAATATTAAGTTCCAATTGTGGCTACCCCCGCCCGACAGGTATATGTCTATCCTGTAAGGAAATCTATTAAAGGGTTATCTATCCTCAAGGAAGATCGTGGGCTATTAAGTCTAAGGCTGAAACCTAAAATTCCTTTGTCAAGTTTATTTTAAGTTTACCAGATCAATCTTATTAGTGGCCAGTTAACAAGACGCATTAAGCTTAAGACTTAATAAGTAAACTTTTATATTACCCAAACTATAAAATACCCCCTTATAACCCAATGATATTGGAATTCATCACAACCTCAGATAACGAACTTAGTTACGACACATATCTAAGGCTAATAAAAGCTTAAATAAAATAAAAGACATAAAGTAAATGATGGAAATTAAAAATGTATAAGTACAATAAAAGAAATTATTGGGGTTAGAGGATCCACTTTTAATTCAAAATTAGAAATCTCTCTTATTGTCAATATTTATTGATTAATTATATTTAAACCGACCATATAGGCGGTGATATCATTTTTCCAAAGTCCAACCGACCATATAGGCGGTAGCAAAATCATAAAAACTGACCATATATGTGGTAATAAGGTTAGCACATAAACCGACCATATAGGAAGAAACTAAGTCCAATAATGTAAAACCAGCCATATAGGCGGTAAATAAGGTTGTCACCTAAACCGGCCATATAGGCGGAAAATAATTAATCCAAATTTTAATTAAAATAAGGGAGATTAATCTAATTTATTATATTAAAAGTCTTACCTTTTCACCATGGTAGAATAAGATTACCTGCTCATGCTGTAAATGAAAACACATAAAATTTTATTAATTAGATAAAAATAAAATACAAGAAAACTTAAACTAATACACAATACTCCTTTAGGTTTACATGGACAAATTCCTCCAAAGAAAGCATGGAAAATTTAAAAAGTTAAGCTTGATATTTATAGGAATATCTAAAGGCTTCCACCAACTTCTCCACCAATTGTTCCACCAAACATGGCACCAAACATGGAAGCATGTTTGGTAGAAGTTTGACAATTTTTATTTTTATATTTTATTTATTTTATTTTATATTTTGAAAATGACTATAGTAATTACACAAAATATACTGGATTATTCATCAATTTAGGTCTTGCAAACTTCAGAATTCTAAAATATTTAAATCTTAGAAGTTGTAGATCTTTGTCTCTTATTTAATCTGCAACTTGAATCGGATTAATCGGATATTGGATGAAACAGTTATGGTCAAAATACGGAACTTGCGCAAAACTAGAATTTAGGAAAGCACTTAGTGACGCATATAGTAAATTTCATCGTTTTAGCCCCGAGTTGATTCCATTAAGTCCCGATATTTTATATATCTACCAAACACATCAAAATGTTCATCAAACCCGAGAAAACTAAACAAATATTAGGTAAAAGGGGCAGTAAATATTGATATATTTTCCGCTCATCACACCCCAAACCTAACATTTTACTGTCCTCGAGCAAAACAACAAAATAAAATGTAAAAAATAATTAAAATTAAACTAAGCCACTTTCATAGAGATCACGGTTGCATTTAGCGTATGCAACAAGCCTTTAAACCACTAGGTGTCCTTAGTGGACGAGTTGTAGTCTTGTGAGGGTTTACAGCGACGATACCCACAAACGTTTGATAAAAGTAAAAAGATAGTGAAACTAATGCACATAAAAGCAATAAGACAATAGAAAATAAAATAAAAAAGTTAGTGACTAAACAGGTGAAACTTCTTATCCAAGTCAATAATTGTTTTGTTTCTTTCTAAATTACCGAATAAGTAAATTCTCCAATTATTGTTTACCATTCTCCATATACACAGCCAACAAAATATTAATCAACTCATTTTTCCCACAATAGTCGCAAGTGTAGTTGAAAAGAGAGTAATATTTTTGTCCTAAAGTTATATCAGAATTCACACATTTTTTAAGCAATGGAATAATTTTTGAGATTTTTTTCTTCATTTTTATTGAATTTTCTTTTTATTTATATACAATATCTTCCATCTATGTAGCGAGCTTTGGGTCGGTGACTCCCAAACCAGTTGGCTTTAGGGCACTAGGTGTTAAGACACCCCTACGGATTTAATTATTCAGACTTCAGATATATATATTTTTTTTGGCAACATCTTCGATCCATGTAGCGAGCTTTGGGTCAGTGACTCCCAAACCAGTTGGCTTTAGGGCACTAGGTGTTAAGACACCCTTACAGACTTAATAACTCGGATCTCAAATATTTTTTTTTCATATTTTTTTAATCCCAATGCTTTTTTTAGATGCTTCATCTAATTAAACTAGAGCACTGAATATTACAAACTAGTCAATTACTTCTCATGTCTGTATGTTACCATGCATGTTGATAATACCTGTCAACTGAGCATATTAAGATCCATTTTAGTCAATTTAATGGAGAATTCACAAATTAAATAATTCAAAAGGAAATAAACAAAAATTAATTTGTTCCGAAATAGGTTGAGATACTTCTCAGGAGTAGAAATTCCTTACATAACTATCTCACACCAATTTCACCTGATTAATCAAATTAAAAACACAAAATATAATTTTTTTTTGAAATTTTTTTTTGTAAAATTTTTCAATTTTTTTGTATTTTTCGAAAAAAAATTTGGAATAGAAATAAAAACATTATACAAAATAAAAACAAAATACTAGTCAACTAATTCTCTCCCTCAAACCTAAATGAGACATTGTCCCCAATGTCTTAAACAATAGAAGAAGAGTTTATAAGATAGTACCTAGTTAGCTGAAATTATACATCTGAATGAAAAGTTAAAGATTAAGATCCAGATTAATCTGACGCCTCTTACCATGATCGTTCTCGGACCAATTTATCTTTGAAATGATAGGGTCAATTTGTGGTTCAAAGGCTAAGATTTAGTCAATTAAATCTGGGGCAGTTCTGACAGTGAATATGAGTTCTTTTCCAAGTTTTGATACAAAACCATTTCTCCGAGCACTATCAAGAAACACACAAAGAAAATCATAAAATCCATCAATGTTGTACAGTCCAAGCGATTTCTGGTGTATGTTCAGGTTTGCCCAAGATAACACTGTAAAGATTTCCTCCATTATGCCCAAGCCACCTGGCAAAGCAATAAAAGCATCAGCACGGTTAACCATTTCTATCAGTCGTTCAGACATACCTGGCATGATTAGTTCCTCTCCGTTTGATGGTCCATTAAGATTTGCCTCCGCCAAAGGTTTTGGGATGATTCCCAAGACTTGACTACCTCCTTCCTGTACAGCTTTTGAAACGATCCCCATTAGTCCAAGATTGCCACCGCCATATACTAAGTGCATATTCCTTGCAGCTAAGACTCGACCCAATTCATGTGCTGCTACTATGTATTGTGGTTTAGCACCAACACTGGTACTGCAAAACATACAGATGTTTTCAACTCGTCTTCTTGATGTGGCTTCCATGTTTTACTCTGGATGTCTTCAAAAGTGCAATGATGAGTTGAATTTATAATACCTGAAAAGGGTGAGTAAAAATAATAGCACTAATACCTGCCAAATGACAATTATTAGTTAAAAAGTAAAATAAATCGTGATAGTCAAAAGATATGGATCCTGTCAGAGAAAATAAAAAAAAAATCACAATTATTAGGCAAGACAAAGAGATATAATATTTACAATAATTTACGGCTTGATTGACGTTTATGCGTCAGGGATAAGCTTCCCATCCAATTTTCTTATAAATTGGCAAACATGTCTTTTTGAGTCAGATTCCCGAGATTAACTTATGTCTTTCTTTTTGGAATTGTGCATATAACACGCGAATTTCATGATACACATATCCACTGGAATGCGTCTCAAGAGTTTTAGAGATGTCATCCAAAGTCTCCTTACTCAAGCCATCTCTAATGAAAAAAATCTTATCTTCACGGTTATCAGACACCATTCCTAAAGAACTACAACGAGTATCATAAAACATACGAGCACATTTATAACAAAGACACATTATTTTGGCTATTCTCTTTTTAGCATATGTGATTCTTCCTAAACCAGGCAGATGTGCAATAAAAGAGTAAGAAATCTCACATGCCAATCAGACATGTGCTTCAATAATCCAATGAATGTCAGTAGGAATACCTTTGATCATCAGTAGTATCATCTGTTCCAAGCGAGCTTTGTAAACTTTCATAAGAGATTTTTTAGGGAGAGAAGGAAATTGCTTGTGAAGATTTACGAGAGCTTCTTCCATCCTGAAATGACTTAACCTGCGAAAACTAAACATAAAAAATAAAATCACACTAAATCACAATATATACATAAATTACATTGGTTGTCTCCCAGCTAGCGCTAAGTTTAACGTCGTCAGCTAGACGTGACAGCCCGAACGTTATGTTGGATCTGAAAGTGTGACACTTTCTTTTTATCGCTCAATTGATTCTCCCCGATAGTGCTTGACATGCTGACTGTTAACCTTGAATGTTTCATTGGTTTTGGGATCCAGTAACTCAACAATTCCATATGGTAAAACCTGAGTGATCATAAATGGATCTGACCACCTTGATTTCAACTTTCCAGGTAAAAGTTTCAACCTCGAGTTGTACAACAACACCTGCTACCTTGGTTCCAACTGTCTGTGCACTATTTTTTGGTCATGCCATTTCTTGGTCTTTTCCTTGTATAATCTGGCATTCTCATAAGCCTGTAGGTGAAATTCCTCTAATTCATTGAGTTAGTGAAGTTTTTTCTCTCATGCAGCTTGTCGATTAAGATTCAACTTCTTCAGTGCCCAGTACGCCTTGTGTTCAAGCTCAACAAGGAGATGGCACACTTTCCCAAACACCATTCGATATGGGGACATACCAGTAGGTGTCTTGTAAGCTGTCTGGTAGGCCCATAATGCATCATCCAGTTTTATAGACCAGTCCCTCATTGTTGATCCAACAATTTTCCAAGATTCTTTTAATTTCCCTGTTCGAAACTTCAACCTGTCCATTTGACTGCGGATGGTAGGCAGTGGAAACCTTATGAGTAACTCCATATTTGGATAGAAGTGCATCGAAATATCTGTTGCAAAAGTGTGTACCACCATCTCTGATAATTACACGAGGTGTTCCGAAGCGAGTGAAAATATCCTTTTTTAAGGAACTTGATCACCACTTTGAATCATTTGATGGTAGTGCAATTACCTCAACCCATTTGGAGACGTAGTCTACTGCAACCAGTATGTACATGTTTCTGAATGATGGAACAAAAGGTCCCATAAAATCAATACCCCACACATGGAATATCTCCACTTCCAGAATATTTTGCAAAGGTCCTTCATTTCTCCTTGAAACATTCCCCGTTCTTTGACACCTGTCACATTGAAGAGCAAAAAGATAAGCATCTTTAAATGACAATGTTGCAGATCACTGTTGAAGGACTTTGGCTGCAGTTTTATTCCCGCTAAAGTGTCCGCCATATTAGAATGAATGACAATGTTACATAACATTGTTGACCTCCTCATGTGGAACACAAGCCTCAGTAATTGATCATCACAGCATTTGAACAGATACGGCTCATCCCAAACACAGTGCTTGACTTCTTTGATGAACTTCTTCCATTGCTGAGTTGTCCATTCCAACGGCCATTTTCCTGACACTATGTAGTTGAGATAGTCAGCATACCAAGGGATTTTCTACTGTTTCATGGAAAACAGCTGTTCATCTGGAAAAGTTTTTTTATTGTCAATTATTTGCTAACTGTTTCTCTATTCTCGGGACTCGATAAATGTTCTGCCACTTGATTTTTTGTCCCTTTCCTGTCTCGAATCTCCACATGGAATTCTTGGAGAAAAAGTATCCAATGGATCAATCTGGGTTTAACATCTTTCTCACGATCAGATATTTGATTGCTGAATGATCTGTGTAGACCGCCACTTTGGGACCCAGCAGATAAGAGCAGAATTTGTCAAAAGCAAACACAACTGCAAGCAACTTCTTTTCAGTGGTTGTGTAGTAGAGTTGAGCTTCATTCAGTGTTCTGCATGAGTAATAACTGGTTTGGAAATCTTTTTCTTTTCGTTGTCCCAAAACTGCACCTACAACAAAATCACTAGCATTGCACATTACCTCAAATGGAAGGGTCCAATCTTGTTCTACAATGATAGGAGCAGAAACTAGCTTATGTTTTAGGATCTCAAAAGATTCCTATCATTCTTTAGTGAAGTTGAAAGGCACATCCTTCTCCAGAAGATTGCACAGAGGTTTAGCAATCTTGGAAAAGTCTTTGATAAATCTCTTGTAAAAGCCTGCATGTCCAAGAAAACTCTGAATCCCTTTGACAGATGTTCGTGGAGGTAGTTTTTCAATTGTCTCGATCTTTGATTTGTCTACCTTTTGTGAGATCCGATGTCCAAGAACAATGCCTTCATGCACCATGAAGTGTCATTTCTCCCAGTTGAGTACCAGGTTGGTATCTTCGCATTTTTGTAACAAATGTTCCAGATTTTGTAAGCAATGGTCGAAAGAGTATCCGAACACATAGAAATTGTTGGTATATTCTAAGGTCCCAAGATCAAATCAAGACATGAAAACATGCGTGAATACATCAATGGAGGTAGCGGAATACTCACATTGATCGGTTGAGTCGATTTGAAGACGAATCAAGCCATTTTCTTCACTGCCTTTCACGCCCACTGGTGGCAGTCCACTGCCCTGCAAAACAGAAATTTGAGTGAAGAAACGGAGCTCCGAGCTTCGTCCGATGGATCCCGGCTCATGGGGGAACCTCTCTACCACCTTCGCAAGACTTGTAAGTGTGCTAGCACTTGAATTTTCACCATGAAAATCCACTCTTGGCTTCCCTATTGCTCACGCCCAAACTGATTCAAAACCAGTGAACAATAACCACTTTAGGCGTGAGAGAGATGAGAGAGTTTGAGAGAAAATGTGTTGTCAAATGATTTTTTGTTACAAAAAATCAATTTATATTTATGCCATAATATTTATTAAATTAATAATAAACTTATGACACAAATCATGCAATGGCTTAGAGTGTCAAACACTCAATTTCCATGCAATACCATTGAGTGCATTGTACACTATCTACATGCAATGCATTAGAATTAAATAATGCATAATATGACATGTGTCATGTGGGCCCCACACGTTTCCAAATGAAAGTGGGCCCACGTGCACTCACGCATTCGGGTTCGATATTTCCGAAATACCGAACTTACGTCGCGACGTTAATTAAATCGAATTTAAATAAATAATTGCGCCTAGCGAAATTATTATTTACGTCGCTAACGAATTAATTCTAATTAACTCGTTTGCCCGAATTAAAATCTAATTTTAATTTCGCGTCGAAATCTAATTTCGTTTAATATATCGAATATATTAATTCATCGATTAATTCCGAATTAATCGTTATCTCTCTCTAGACGATATTTTATCCTAGATAAAATATCTCCGTAATTAATCCTAGATTAATTTTCTCTCTCTTCTATATAATCCCAGATTATTCAAGAGTGCGAGTTGTGCGTCATCGGTGGATTATCGGGAAGCGACCCATGAGATCTCCGGATAAGTTGGCAGTAAATATGGTCGTCGGAGTGCCCGAATCACGTACGTACCAAGTACTACGTTCTACCGATTTACGAGACAAGGTCGACTCCTAGCAAAGCACCAAGTCATCCCAATTCTCCAGACATATCCTATTAAGAATATTTAGATATGTATCAAGCGTAGTATACAATTGTATTGTGCATATTCGCCCAGTATCGGATAGTCACGTGCTAGGGCTGGGGCTGGATAAGTGTCTGCCCGGTCCGAAGCACATATCGAATGTCTGGTAACTAGTCTCTATAATCGGATATTCATGACCTGGTCATAATATCACGATTGGATGCGCCTCACTTAAGAGCACTAATACCGTATCCTGTGTGACATCATCTCCACTATGACTGGAGTGATACTTCCGTCTCGACATCACATCCAATACACTACGATTCCTGATAAACCCAGAAGAGGTGAACACAGAACCAGTTAAGATCCCCCAACCACCAAAACCAAAGTTTACCGATTGTCGTAAGTATTAGCGATGTAAGTCTCAGGTTAAGACTATACACACCTACCTTGATTTCGGCCTCCCACAGACACCTAGTCATAATACCAATGGGATTCCGAAGGGTCTATCCAGAGCGAAGCTGTTTCCCGTACCATCGGTGAAACACGACCTCCTATCGCACTTGCACAAGTATCCAATACTTATATATATGAGAACTATGCCGTTGTGCCCTCACAACGCGCACAAGTGCAATACTAGCCTATTCCGCATTATCGATGTCCAGACTCGATAATACTACGGCTAGGGATATTTAATGATTAATCCTTCGTGGACTGATACTGTCTCATATCATCTCAATCCAGGAACTAATCATAGGGACCTCTCTTCATTTATATATCTATGGTGATCTAATCACAAATGACGAGAGTGCAATTTCCTTGTTACATAGTTAATTTGCTACAGCAACACAATGATCTGTGCAAATAGTGACGCTATGGGTCATATTATCCAACAATCTCCCACTTGGCACATAGCCTGTCACTCGAGTGTCCTACACCCGAACTATGTAAGGTTCGCTCAAATTGCTGAGGAAAGGTTTTCGTCAGCGGATTTGTTTGATTATTGTTTGACGCGATTTATACGATCATCACATCGCCACGATGTATGATCCGAACGAATCAGATGATATAGAAGTATATATCTGGATCGTCGATGAGACCTTTAATTCCTTAGCCTGTGCTGACGCCTAGCTCAGCTGCTAAGAGAACTATATCTAATCTAATTAGATTTACTTTCGACCCAAAAGACTTCTATGCTGCCTCAGCTGCAGCAATAATCCGCATTTGTTGTTTATTCGGCAACAGTTATCTTGCTTGGAAGATTTCCAGCTCACTGTCCCGGTGTTCAAACTTTATAGTACCGTAGTATTTAATCGTTTGGAAACTTGCTGCAGTGATCCCAGTCACTTCAAGTTCTCCTTCTCTATAGTAAAAGATAGCATCTTTAGTTCTCAGAGATACTAACAGATGTTCTGAATCTTTAATCCAGTGACTATCACTTGGATTAACCTGATCGCGACTCCATATGCTCGAAGCGTATGAGACACCCTATCAAGTACATTTTAAATGTACAATTTCCCAGAGAGTGTTAACAAACTCCAAATCTATCCCAGTAGATCTTTATTCCTTGAATAAGGTTGTTACTCCCCAGAATTCTACGGAGAATTTCTATGAAAGAATATTTATGAAAGCCAAGCTTTCACCAATACTATATGGGAATATGGGAATTTCACTGTTAGTGCGCTCTCCCACTAACCTCCTTATATACACAAGAATTATTTCGCTTTGAGTCAAATCATAAACCATTATGATTATTTCAAAACGACAGTTCCAAGAACCTTATGCTTGCATTGATCCAAACATGGATCAATAACCCGCAAACCTTGTTTGTCGGTTATACAAAATCGTCAGGATGTTGTAAACATCCTCCAAAAGGTTTCCTTTTCAGGAAAGCGATTTTGATTGTAACTGACATATTTCATAAATGAAATATACAGTTATCAACAAGCATCTTCAAAATGGATTTACCATGGCAACAGGTAAAAAGGTTGAACCGTTATTAACACAATGTTGATAACGATACCTTTTTCGTCAAAAGCCTAGCTTTGTACGTTGGTATGTTGCCTTCCATGTATGTCTTCCTTGAAGAGGTTTAATGTACCATAGGCACAATGCCTTGTGGTACAACAACTAGTATCCAAAATAGTTGTTATACATGGAATCCATTTCGGATTCATGGTACTTTGCCATAACAGGGAGCCGATACCTCGTATCATTTCCTGAAAACGTAGTCGGTGGATTACCTTCACAAGATTGACATCTTTATGAGGTTAGATCAGAAACCCATACCCTAGGTTGTTTTCTGACTCTATCCGATCTACGAAGTTCTTGTGTATTTGAAGATTAATGGTATAGATTCATCATTGATGAACTGTTTGTGTTCCATTCCGGACTTCGTGCCTAGAACAGTATCACTCCGATTTTTATCGAGTATCACTATCCTCCCACTGACCACTGCATATCGGTATTTCTCTCAGGAAAACCGCATGGTGAGCAACAATCACATTGTTCTCATGTGGGATTTATAAGTACTATACTTAAGGTTTCCCTTAGGATAACCTATATTGGCACTTATCCAATTTGGGTCCTTAGTTTGGTATCATCCAAACGCTATGCCTGGCATACCCAAATTATCAGGAATGAGAAACCTCGTTTCTTCCCTGTTCATATCCTATATGATATCTGTCAAACAGATTTATATGGAACCTTATTCTAAATAAGTTTTGCACTGTTAATACATATCCTGTAGAAGGAAATAGTAGCTCAGAGCGACTCGTGATAAACCTTATCATGTCCAACAAAATTCGGTTTTAGTTCAGACACACCGTCTAACTGACGTGTCTCGGGAGGAGTCCTCACATGAAAGAACACCGTACTCTTTCATTTATATATGAAACTTACTGCTTAAGTATTTTCCATTTCGGGCTTATCGTGGCGGAATAACACTATAACCGATCTGTTTGTTTTCTTCGTGTCGAAACTTCAAAAGTTTCCGATCTGTGTTCTTCAAAAGAAACACATAACCACAACGTGATGCTGCATCCGTTAAGGTCACGAAATATTCATGTTCATATCTAGCCCAGCTAGATATGGGCCCACTTACTTCACCATGAATAGGGCTAACAGATCGGTGGCCCTTTACTATTACCAAGTAAATAGTATTTTAGGTATCTTACCTAATAAACTAGATTCGTATACCTTATTTGAATAGTCAAATCAGTCCTAGTACCCACTCTTAAAAAGTGTGGATATACGAATCTTGTTTAATTGTGTCCTAGACAACAATGCCACAAATAAGTCTATATTGATCAAATCAATTTGAGCTATTTATTTGTCATTTTATATGTTTGAGATTTTATTTATATTCAAAATATAAATTCTGTTATTTACATCCAATGTATTTATCTCAGTATCATCTTTATATAATGAAACACTTTAGTGTTCTAGAATATAAAGGTTTTATCCGCAATGGATTAAACACTGATATAGAGATAATGTCTCTAGTTAAACTAGTTACATTATGACAGTTCCTAATTTAAATACATACCCAAAGGGTAGTTTCTAAACTTAGGTATCTACGGTCGAAACAGCGACTTTCGTCCCGTTTCCGATTCGCAGAGAAATCTCGGCTTGAAGGCAGTATCCAGCTCACAGCGGATTCTGAACGTCAATACATATATTTTATGTACCACACTAAGTATTTAAAATCTAATTTTAATACTAGTTGTGAACATAACTTTGACAAATATTTTTAAAGTTAGAGCCTCGCCCTTTCTTTAATTCCTTCGTGTCTTCCATATCCAAATGGTAGTCACTTTGGGATATGTCAATTATCTTTTCAATATTTCACAAACCTTTGGCCAAGCCTTGGGTTTCGGAATATCGAAACGATGAGCACCTTGTGCTACATGCCCAATTGCAAACTTTGATTTTTCTCCACTAGAATAGTCAATTAATTACAACTTTAATACTTTTAAATCTAAAGATAGATTTATTGTAAGTATATTAATTAAGCACTAAAGTCATCATCACATAAATCTTCCAAAGACTTTATGCTCTACTATTTGCTTAATTATGGGCTTAGTAATAATAAGTTATTTTATCAAATAAATTAACCTATTATTAATTCCCAATTGAAAATTAAATCATTTAAAACATTTAATCCAAGGATTATATATTTTAAATATTCAACCTTTCAATTCTTTCTTGATTCAATAGTCCAACTATTTAATCAATTTAATAAGGTATTATTTATTATAATGATTACAATAATCCAATTATTTAATCAACTATAATTTTAATATTGATTACTATAATCCTATTATAAAATCAACTATCATTTAATTCAATTATATTGATTACTATAATCCAATTACAAAATCAACTATATATTGAATGAGTTTGTATATAGTCCAACTATATATATTTTTAAAACAACATAAAATATTAGTCCGACTAATACTTTTGATTAATATGACGAGTAAAATAAAATGAGCGTGTTTAGCGAGTATTCGAACGAATGTTGCAAATTCAATACTTGCCTCCCACTATTTTTCGTCGAGCCTCTAACCCTCTGTGGAGTACTTGGGAAACCGTGTTTCCTAGTGGGCTAGGATCCTATTAAATAACACACAACCTTGACTTTGGCCAATAAAAGATGTATGCTATTTAACTAGGTAGATCTCATAGATCAATTGGATCCAATCCAATTCCTAGATCCGGTTAGGTGGACATCCAAGTCCGAAACATATGTATAATGTCAATGTATCCTTTACATTTTCCTAACCCTATCTTCCGAATCATCTAGGCCTTGGCTTTGGCCAAAAACAAACCTAATGATTCCAGTTAAGCGGGACCCATTGACGAGGAAAGTTTCGTAATCAATGTCATTGGACAAAAAGTGATCTTGACTTTGGCCAATAAAAATCACGATTTGGACAAGAAACCGATATGCAACAAAACTCTCATGATTCAAGTACATCCTTGATTGACAAAGGTCTTGACTTTGGTCAAAAACAAACCAATGCCAACTTCGGATCTTGAACAAGAATCATTCAATGGAAGGATATTTACTTAATATAGATTGAGGGATTTTCGCGTGCAAATTGGCTACCAATTTAATTATCTTTGTTAGGTCTCATCATCATACACCCTTAAACATGCATTCTAAATACATAATAAAGCTAGTATGAAAATAAATAATAATGATATGCGGATGGATACTTAACACATTGATCCTAGATCAAATCTCTCCCTTTCTCACTCAAGCTAGCACTTGTACTACTTCTACCCGTTACACTACACTTCTAAAGAAACCTCATATACATAGAGGGGAATAGGTGAGAAGAGAATACAAAGAGAAAGAAGGTGATAAGGCTGGACACGCAGGTCCAATTTAATAAATCGAATTTATTACAACAATTTTAAAATTGCCCACCCATCTAATATCCATCTGATATGCATTATTCATTCAACACAACCATGTATTCACAGACATAAGCATGCTATCAATCAATCTAATCAAATTAATTAATCTGATAATTAAGTGATCATCCAATGTTCAAACAACGATTTGATTTTGTTCGAGTCAAACTCGTTTTTGCGAATAAGTACTTAAAGTACGAATTCATGAATTAAATTAAACTACATAATTAAATCCAATTTAACATGTATTTAATACTAATTCACTATTCAATTCCAAATTAAATATTGCATTTTATTTAATAAACCTTTTACGATTTAAATTTCAAATTCAATCGCGTCGGGACTCAAGGTCCGATTAACGTCCAACGTCAATTTAATTTAAGTCTAATGGGCTTCAATTAATTTCTTTAGGCATGGGCTTCGGCAACCAAAGCCCAATAGTGGAATCACCCAAAATGCCTTAGAAATCAATTTCGGCCCATTAGGCCCAATTAAACATTAAAGGTTCATTAGTCGCAATTTGGGCTTTATGGTTAAGGTTTGGGCCCAATTGGATCCAATCCATTTGGCCTAAACCAAACTTGATAAATCAAGCCCAATAGGCCCAATTACAACTTTAAATTCTAATTTCCAAAATTAGGCCCAATTAATTAAATCCAAAAATCCAATTTTCACAATTTAATTACCAAAAGTGCATTATATGATTAATAAACTAAATCAACATTTCCAAAACACTAAATTAGTCCAATTAATCATACTTAATTCATTATACATGTCAAACACACATAATGAAAAATCAAACCCATTTACATGCTTTTAAGTACTCGGCCAAGGAGGGATTTGTGTTTCGATTCGGTTTCGATCCAATCGAACCTACAATCGACATTAAATCACCATCCGATTTGATTTCATACACCAATGTCACAAAACCAAAATTACCAAGACATTAGGGCAATGATACATTCGGCCATGGTAAGGAATTTGGGGTTTTTGTCCAATTCGAAATCCAATCCAATTCGATTCAAATTAACGTCAACCTAATCGATTCTAACTCATCAAATGAATCAAAAATCAAAAAATCCAAGATCCAAAAAATCACATTACATTCGGCCAACACATCCATTTTGGGGAAAATAATTCCAAATCATTTTTCGTCAAATTGATCCAACCAAAATGAAATTAAACATGTTATAAGCATACTCAAACAATCAATTTATTCAAATCATGCTCAACAAACATTTACCCAAATTTTAAACCCTACAAATTTCATGCTTGCAACATTAGCTCTTGATGCCATTGTTGGTATATTCTAAGGTCCCAAGATCAAATCAAGACATGAAAACATGCGTGAATACATCAATGGAGGTAGCGGAATACTCACATTGATCGGTTGAGTCGATTTGAAGACGAATCAAGCCATTTTCTTTACTGCCTTTCACGCCCACTGGTGGCAGTCCACTGCCCTGCAAAACAGAAATTTGAGTGAAGAAACGGAGCTCCGAGGGTCGATGGATCCCAGCTCATGGGGGAACCTCACTACCACCTTCGCAAGACTTGTAAGTGTGCTAGCACTTGAATTTTCACCATGAAAATCCACTCTTGGCTTCCCTATTGCTCACGCCCAAACTGTTCAAAACCAGTGAACATAACCCCTTTAGGCGTGAGAGAGATGAGAGAGTTTGAGAGAAAATGTGTTGTCAAATGATTTTTTGTTACAAAAATCAATTTATATTTATGCCATAATATTTATTAAATTAATAATAAACTTATAACGCAAATCATGCAATGGCTTAGAGTGTCAAACACTCAATTTCCATGCAATACCATTGAGTGCATTGTACACTATCTACATGCAATGCATTAGAATTAAATAATGCATAATATGACATGTGTCATGTGGGCCCCACACGTTTCCAAATGAAAGTGGGCCCACGTGCACTCAAGCGTTCGGGTTCAATATTTCCGAAATACCGAATTTACGTCGCGACGTTAATTAAATCGAATTTAAATAAATAATTGCGCCTAGCGAAATTATTATTTACGTCGCTAACGAATTAATTCTAAATTAACTCGTTTGCCCGAATTAAAATCTAATTTTAATTTCGCGTCGAAATCTAATTTCGTTTAATATATCGAATATATTAATTCATCGATTAATTCCGAATTAATCGTTATCTCTCTCTAGACGATATTTTATCCTAGATAAAATATCTCCGTAATTAATCCTAGATTAATTTTCTCTCTCTTCTATATAATCCCAGATTATTCAAGAGTGCGAGTTGTGCGTCATCGGTGGATTATCGGGAAGCGACCCATGAGATCTCCGGATAAGTTGGCAGTAAATACGGTCGTCGGAGTGCCCGAATCACGTACGTACCAAGTACTACGTTCTACCGATTTACGAGACAAGGTCGACTCCTAACAAAGCACCAAGTCATCCCAATTCTCCGGACATATCCTTTTAAGAATATTTAGATCTGTATCAAGCGTAGTATATAATTGTATTGTGCATATTGGCCCAGTATCGGATAGTCACGTGCTAGGGCTGGGGCTGGATAAGTGTTATGCCCGGTCCGAAGCACATATCGGATGTCTGGTAACTAGTCTCTATAATCGGATATTCATGACCTGGTCATAA